>JASCZW010012295.1:0-28967 GCA_034211315.2 Aedes japonicus
GTTAGCTGGCAACATTGTCTTACCATGTTCATGCGGTTGAGGGCCAAATCGACGATTGCCGGAATGATCTTGTTCGATCGATAAGAATCGTGATAGATGTTGTTTTTAATTGCTTCCCTTGGTGTTTCCTCGGCGGCATCTCAGCTAAGTATGGCACGAGCATTTGCATAAAGTTTTAAAGATGAGTCACAGGCAAACGATCAAACGTGGACTTTTCGTGGATAATGTGTGTATACTTTCAAAACGCATAACAAATTAATAATCACTTGTTTTTACTTACCTTCTTGCAGTTCGGCCAAGGCCAGAAAGCGTCTCCACATCGCACGGTCCGTGGTTACATTTTGCACAGCATCGAGAGTCCGCCGGTCGCTGTCAACTTGATCGATCCACCACCTTCCCAATTCTTCGACTTTTCTTTTAACGTAGGACTACGTTTCTCTTTTCTATACCGGGTTCGTTTGAAAAAATGAGTGCGTAACGCAAAAGTGAAAGCTTTTTGATCGCTAATTACTCTCTTTTGGCTGAACAGAATGACATTATTTTGACACCATTTGATCAGGAAAAATATGTTTTATTAAATTTTCAATTATGCGCTATTAGTATAAAGGGTGATACGGTCAAAATTTGGTCAAGGGAAAACGCGTGTAAATCGGTGAAATCGTTTATTTAAAAAATCAAATTAAATTTCTTTTTCAAGTTCAATTAGTATAAAACTCAGGAAAAATATTCAGTTAGGCTTCCGCTTTTCCAAATCCGAATTGCCGGGCCTTACGCTTGACCCCTGCCATCAGATTTTGTACAGCCACCTTGTCCACCTTCTTCGCCGCAGAAAGCCAGTTTGCCTTGAACTGCTGCTCGTCCTTAGCAGTTCTTTAGGTTCCGCTTGACAATAGCCCAGTATTTCTCAATTGGGTGGAGCTCTGGCGTGTTGGGAGGGTTCTTGTCCTTGGGAACCACCTGCACGTTGTTGGCGGCGTACCACTCCATGGCCTTTTTACCGTAATGGCAAGATGCCAAATCCGGCCAAAACAGTACGGAACAACCGTGTTTCTTCAGGAAAGGAGGCAGACGTTTATTCAAACACTCTTTCACGTAAATTTCTTGGTTGACAGTCCCGGAAGCTATGAAAATGCTGCTTTTCAAGCCACAGGTACAGATGGCTTGCCAAACCAGATATTTCTTTGCGAACTTTGACTGTTTCGTGTGCTTGAAAATATCTGCTACCTTTCCCCTTCCTTATGCCGTATAAAACTCCTGTCCCGGAAGCTGCTTGTAGTCGGCTTTGACGTAGGTTTCGTCGTCCATTACCACGCAGTCAAACTTCGTCAGCATCGTCGTGTACAGCCTCCGGGATCGCGCTTTGGCCGTCGTATTTTGTTTATCATCGCGATTTGGGGTCACTACCTTCTTGTAAGTCGATAGTCCGGCTCGTTTTTTGGCTCGATGCACGGTTGTAGACGATACACCCAGCTTATTTGCGGCATCTCGGAGAGATAGGTTAGGGTTTCGCTTGAAACTACCGGCAACTCTCTTTGTCGTCTCAGCGGCTTCCGGTTTTCGATTTCCCCCGATCCAGACTTCCTGGCTGTCGACAAACGTTCCCAAACACTTTAATTACATTTGTAACGGTTGATTTGGCAACTTTTAGCGATTTTGCCAACTTTGCGTGCGAGTAGCTCGGATTTTCGCGATGCGCGAGCAAAATTTTGATACGCTGCTCTTCTTGCTTGGACGGCATTTTGACAACTGAAGAGTGAATTCCAAAATCAAAATAGGAGCAACATTCTACACACACACCTTCAAAATGAGGGGTGTTCAGGTTTTTTAAATGCAAAATTGAAAGAAATACGTCAAGTTGATATTGACCAAATTTTGACCGTATCGCCCTTTAAGTAGTTCAACGTTTTAATAAAAAATCACCTACTTTTGCACCCATACAAATCTGCATATGAACAGGTTGAAAATATGGTTTTCCCTTCCCAGGTCATCAAGAACACATATGGTTCAAATTGGCTTCAAAATTCTTTTTATTTCGTTCCCT
The DNA here is from genome assembly GCA_034211315.2 of Aedes japonicus. NCBI lineage: Eukaryota > Metazoa > Arthropoda > Insecta > Diptera > Culicidae > Aedes > Aedes japonicus. Next base: position 2,042 of record JASCZW010012295.1, read on the forward strand.
CTCAACTGTAAATTTATTTTCCTTTGTTGCCGCTGTAGTCCGTCATCTCTTATAAGATTTGCTTCGTACTGCTATCTCGTGCCTCTATTTTTTGTGGGCAATGCTATCAATGCCAGTATAAAATACACGATTTGAACCAAAATCATTTCATGTGGGATATTAAAGGTCGTTTGAGTGGCACGTACGGTTGTGTTTTTCGCTCTCTTGTTATGGGGATTTTTTCTAACTCGTCCGTTTTCTCACGATTGCACGTCTGGTTTGCAAATTATCGCCTGCACTTGCTCATCTACAAGCCAGAACTAAACGCTGCAAAGGTTTGCAAGCTCCTCCGCTTGACCAATTGCCGTAGCTCTCGAACGCGAGCTTAAGAGCCTCATCAAGGCCACGAAACGCGGTTACTGGCGAACATTCGTAAACGGGCTATCGCGCGAAACGTCGATGAGTACTCTTTGAAACACGGCTCGAAGGTTGCGTAACCGAACTACGTACAATGAGAGCGAGGAGTACTCGGACCAATGGATTCTCAAGTTCGCACGAAAAGTTTGTCCAGATTCTGTGCCGGCACGGATCATTCCTCGCGAAACAACGAATTCGATAGATAAGATTAGCCAACCCTTTTCAATGGTAGAGTTCTCTCTCGCACTCCTTTTGTATGGCAATACGGCTCCAACTTCTAGAAATAAACATTGTACCGGATGATTGGAGGCGGATGAGAGCTTTTGCCATTCAAAAACCTGGTAAGCCCGTGTCCGACCACAACTCCTATCGACCCATCGCGATGTTATCCTGTATTCGAAAGTTGTTTGAGAAAATGATCCTCTTCCGTCTGGACAAATGGGTTGGGACGAACAACCTGCTTACAGATCCTCAATATGGTTTCCGTAGGGGTAAAGGAACGAACGACTGCCTCGCGTTGCTTTCCACAGATATTCAGTTAGTTTTTGCTAAAAAAGAGCAAATGGCTTCTATTTTCTTGGATATCAAGGGGGCTTTTGATTCAGTATCTGTTGAAGTTCTTTCAGATAAACTCCTCGCTTGTGGCACCATTAATGAATATTTTTTTGTACAATTTGCTGTCAGAGAAACATATGAGCTTTTCTCATAGAACCTTCACGGCTTCACGATTTAGCTACATGTATCTCCGCCAGGGATCCTGTTTAAGCCCTCTTTTGTATAATTTTTATGTCAAAAACATTGACGGTTGACTAAGTGACAACTGCACGTTGATACAACTTGCAGATGACGGCGTAGTGTCTGTCACGGGACCCAATGGGATCGATTTGCAAGGACCCTTACAGGATACCTTAGACAATTTGTCTACGTTGGCTCTCAAGCTAGGTATCGAATTCCCTACGGAGAAAACTGAGTTGGTAGTTTTTTCTAGAAAGCATAACCCAGCACAACCTATGTCATTTTAATATCTTGGGGTCTGGTTCGATTCGAAGTGCACCTGGAGATCCCACATTGAGCATCTGAAGCGAAAGTGCCAGCCAAGGATCAACTTTCTGTGCACAATTACCGGGACCTGGTGGGGTGCGCATCCTCAAGATCTTCTCACGTTGTACCGGACAACGATTTTATCGGTTTTAGAGCACGGTAGTTTATGTTTTCAGTCAGCGGCGGCTCGGTCGCACATCAAAAAAAAAAAAATGACGACCGGGGACTGAGAAAATCGCCACCTGTAAAGTATTATCCCAAATCATCTTCCAGCGACTGTCGCCACTAGCAAATAGATTTGTGGGAAGTTATCAGGCCAGTTTCGTCGATGGACGGTCTACAACGGACCAAATCTTCACTTTGCGGCAGATCCTCCAGAAGTGCCGTGAATATAGAGTCCCACTGCATAATCTATTCATCAACTTTAAAGCCGCATAAGATACAATTAACCGATATGGAAGATCATGGACGAAAACAGTTTTCCGGGGAAGCTGACCCGACTTGTCAAGGCTACGATGGATGGAACCCAGTGCTGTGTGAGGATATCGGGTGTATTATCGGGTTCATTCGAATCCCACAAGGGGCTTCGTCAAGGTGATGGTCTCTCTTGCCTCCTGTTCAACATTGCTCTTGAAGGTGTTATGAAATGAGCGGTGTTTAACATGCGAGGCACGATTTTCAACAGATTCGGTCAATTTATCTGCTTTGTCGATGACGTGGATATTGTCGGCAGAACATTTGAGGTGGTGGTAGAGCAGTCCACCAGACTAAAGCGCGAAGCAGAGAAGATTGGGATGAAGATAAATACGTCCAAAACGAAGTACATGCTGGCAGGCGGAACCGATTACGACAGGACCCGACTGAGTAGCAGTGTAACGATCGACGGCGATGAGTTCGAGGTAGTCGATGAATTTGTCTATCTCGCCTCACTGATTACTGCAGACAACAATAACAGCCGTGAGATCCAGAGGCGGATTATCAGTGGAAGTCGTGCCTAATATGAGCTCCACAAGCAACTACGGACAAACAGCAAATGTCAAAGTTCCCCAAGAAATTCAGGATTTGGCAGGGGATTTGTTCGTGTGGTAAACGGAGCAATCCTTTCGTGAAGGCTTTACTTCAGCTGAAAATGGTCGAGCTTAGGTGAATGAATACCTGAAAAAACGACTGCTTCCGTTTCTCAAATCACATAACGTTTCTACAATTTTTTGGCCGGATCTAGCCTCTTGTCACTACTTCAAGGATGTTCTGGAGTGGTACAAGACGATTGGTGTCAATTTCGTGCCAAAGGATCTTAATTCTCTAAACTCTTCAGAGCTGCGGCCAGTTGAAAAATATTGGGCTAATGAAGCACGGACTTCGTAAGAATCCTTAAGTTGTCACTACAGAGCAGGAAATGTTGAAATCAAAGTTGAAAGTGGAAAAATGTCATACAAAATCTTATGCGTGTATTCAGAAGTAAGTTCGGGCTTTTGGATTTGGTAAAGAAATACAGTGAAATGAAATTACCTGAACAAAGATTATACTTTTTTTTACTCTCCGAATATTTCTTGAAAATCTCTCAACCGATTTTTTTTTGTTTTTGAGAACGAGCTTAAAGTGATTCAATTTAACTGTGGACACCTTTTAATAGGCAAACGTTTAGAAAATGCTTGCAATACACTGTGGGCTGTGAAAATTCAACTTGGGCAAATCCAACTTTTCTGCGAGTTGGCGTATCGAAAGGTCAGGATTTACAAGGGTGTACAAGGCTCATTTGTCGCCATTTTGAGCACTGCTTTTTAAATGTCAACCCTGATCGTGTTTTTTTCAACTGCTGACAACCGGCTCTCTAAACATTCCATAAATTACAGGGTTTTTAAAGCGTTCAGATGATCGCGGATACGAACCTTACGGATCCTGACTCAACGTATTACCCCCCAGTCGTATCAGTTTGATTTCTATTTTCTGGTTGAACTTGCACTTCTTGGAATTTCAAACCGCGCTGTTAGTAGCCATGCCATTAAAACATATAGTATTACATCGATTCATTGTATGAAAGCGGCTACTTCTACCCTCTTATGCTACGTTTTATTGATCATGCTCGGGCAATTCACGTAACCCACATGATTGTCCATAATCGTAACAATTTTATGTCAAAAGAAGCCAAATTGATTCATCATGTTCGCCAGAAGGAAGGAAGGAGCCACTCGTCAGCGGCAACAAAGTCATGTCGTTCAATTAAGTTTATACCACCGGAGCCAGTGAAATACGCGGGGATTGACTTTAATCGCGCTTTTATCGCTAAAGTTCTAGATGATGACGACGTAAAAACCGCTCGTTCACTTTCAATAGAGGCTTCTTGGTAGATGAGTAATCTCGGGCTTGGTACCTTGGTTCATAGATTCCAAGGATGACGGTGGAGACGAGCACCGGTGCCGAGCGGCGGTCCCTCTAATGGCAAATGGGGATAGGTAAGATAAAAAGAATAGTTGCGAAAATGTGAAGCAGATTGAGACGCATTCCCGTGGTTTTTGTCCTTCCTGGCTGTCGTCGCTTTGAGTCGAAGATGTGTGCGATACACATATTTCTTTGCTTCTTTTGCGCACTACTTCACGAATGCCGATCGTTCCGCGGCGGAAAAAGGCTGCCACCGTTGTCGGGGTTGATCGTTATGGCTTTGTCGGAACCTCGACGTAAGAAGCGCGGCGTTGTTTTCAGAAGAAAAGAACAGTATAGGGGGAAAAAACATCAGTATCATCTTTAATCTCGATGTTAATTGGTACTGTAAATAATTTTCTCAAACATTAATGGATATTTGCAATAAAATCAAAGCTATTTAAAGAAGATATTGTCCACTCGGAAGGGATCACGCCGGCCAGGCCGATGGGCATTGCACAACATGCGAAACTGTCGGATTGACCTGGGAAACTTGGGAAGCACACAAAGAATCCGCCGACTGAGAGGTATTTGGATCGGCATTTGCCGGTATGGTCATTGTCGATGTCGATGTCACTGCAGGCTAGATGTGTTATGTGACCGCGGAATCAAGAGGACACACCATTTTTGCGATCGGGATGTCGGTGATGGGCGCGATGAGTTTTTTGTTTAATGCCGCCTGCAACGTTGTCGAATGTCGCGGTTATTATCGTTATTGCGTGAAACATAGCGCAATTGTAAAAGACAAAGATATTAGTTCGTTCAAACTAGTTTTACCAAAAGTGGACCTCACTAAAACAGAATCGTTTTCTATTTCATGTTAGTCTACTTCTATGTTAATTTTATTATTGGTGTTGATTATTTGACAATCTGCATCAACTCAAATTTGTGTTCAAAATTGTCAACTGCTGATTGGTAGCTAGCACTGTAAAATAAGCCCTGTAACTGCACAACCATATTTGTGCGGTGATTGAATTAAGTTTCATTCGACTTCTCAGACAATTTTCAAGCGGAAATGACCTGTTTTACAAGCCACGCTTAAAAGTGACATAAGTTACAGATTTTTTTCCTCAGTTTTCATCAGTTCTTGCCCACTGTGAATCGGTTTAGTGATGGATTGGTCATGAATAGCGCTCGTAGTTAGAGCATAAGCAAAAAAATAAAAACAAAAGAAATAGAACAAAAATGAAAAGAAGAAATCAAAAGAAGAAAATAAAAGGAAAAGTAACGGCAGAAGAACATAAATAGGAGAAACAAAACAAGAATAGCAGAAGAGCAGAAACAAACAGAGAACAGCAAAAGAAGAAAAACATAACATGAAAAAAACAGAAGAAAAACAAATTACAAAAAAAAACAAAAGAACAAACGAAGATAAGTGGAAGAAAAGATACGAAGGCAGATCAGCGGTAGAAAAGTGAACCAGAAGAACAGACGCGAGCGAAAAGAAGCGGAAGAAGACAAGTGGAAGAGAAGAAGCAGAAGAAAAGCAGTGGAGGAAAAGATCAGCAGCGAAAGTAGGGAAGCAAAAGAAGAGAAGTGAATAAAGAACAGTGGGAGAAGAGAAGTGAACAACGAGAAACGATGGAATAAGCGAAAGAGAGAAACGGATAAGCAGAAGCGGGAAAAGAGAAGCGGAAGAAAAATAATAATAAGAAGAAACTGAAGAAGTGTACCAAAAGAAAAAAAAATAAGAAGAAGGAAGTGGAGAAAGGGAAGAAAAAATGAAAAAAGAGAAGCGGAAAAAAGAAGCGGAAGAATAGAAACAGAAAAAGATCACTGAAAGGAGAAAACGGAAGGAGAGAAACGGCAGATGAAATGTGAAAGAAGAAAAATAGACGAGAAGAGTAAGGAGAGAAACGGACGCAGAAAATCAGATTAATAGAAACGGAAAATAAACGGAAGGAGAAGCAGTAGAAGACAAGCGATCAAAAATTGTCGAAGCACAAAAGCTCACAGAGAGTAGCTTAAGAAGGACAGGTGAAAAAAGGAACTTGAAGCCCCGAAAGCATCTTTACTATGTTACAACAAGTATCGATCGTTCTCTTTCTTAATAAGTCTACAAGGACGTGCCGGCTTCGTTATCGATAGTAGAAATTAGAATGATTTGAAAAACATCAAACATCTGCAGCAACTCAAATTTGTATTCAAATTTATCAACTGCTGATTGGTTGCTAGAATTAAGACCTCATCATAAACAAAACTAATGATTAATTGCAGATTTAGTAATGATTGGGGATGGTAATAGTTTTTTTTTTCGAGAAATTGAGAACTGACGTGTTTGTTCAAAACCCAGTTACACTCTTTTTTTTGTAGAAGTCAACTTTTCGATGGTGTTTTATTTATCTATCTATCTAAATATTTCTGTCTGTCTGTCTGTCTGAACCAATAGAAATTTAGTATGGATAGGTGTTTTGGGAAGGTTCTTATGAAAGTTAGAGACCCTTCCCTTCTCTTGAAGGGGAGGCTCATACACAAATGGAACAGAAGTTTCTGCATAACTCAAGAGCTAATCAAGCAAATGAAACCAAATTTGGCATGTGGAGTTTTCTGGAGGCAAAAATGTATCAAGAGTGTCTCGAGACCCTCCCCTCTTTAGAAAGGGGGTGCTTTCTTACAAATGAAAATGAAACTTATGGGTGACTCAAGAATTAATATACTAAAAGGAACCAAATTTTGCATGTAGGGATGTACAAGGCAAGAAATGTTTCTACTGTGGTTCGATATATCTCTGCTCACCGAAAATGTGTGTGTATGGGGGGGGATCTCATACAAATGGAACACAAATCTTTGTGTAAGTCTAGAACTAATCAAGTAAATGAAACAAAATTCGGCAGCTAGAGATTTTTTAAAGCGTTTCTATGGCGTCTAATGTTTCTATGGGGGTTTGAGAACCATCCGGAAATAGGGGGGCTCGCACACAAATGAATCACAAATTTTTGCATAACTTGAGAACTTACCAAGCATATAGAACCAAATTTGGCATGTGGAGATTTTTGGAAGAGAGAAATGTTTGGTTTTGGTGTTTTGAGACTCCTCTGCCCTCTGGAAGGGAAGGATGCTGCCATACAAATGAAACACAAATTTCTGCATAACTCGAGAACTAATCAAGCAAATGGAGCTAAATATGGCATGTGGAAGTTTTAAAAGGCGATAAATGTTTATAAGGTGACTCGAAACCACTTCTCTTGCTAAAATTAGGGCTCCTTTACAACACAATTTTTTGCATAATTCGACAACTAATCAAGCAAATGGAACCAAATTTGGATTGTGGAGCTTTTTAGAGACAAGATTTTTTTCTATGGCAGCTCAGGACCTCTCTCTCTCTTTTTGAAGAGGTGGTGGTGGTGAAACAAATGAAACACAAAGTTCTGCATAACTTGAGAACTAACCAATTCAATAAAACCACTTGGCAAATGGGGGTTTTTGGAGGTAGGATTTCTAAATATATATTAAATTGAATTTTTATCTGTTTGTTTGTCTTTCTGACCCATATAGACTCGGAAAGTTCTGTGCCGATCGGCGTGAAAAATTGTATACAGAAGTTGTTGAGACTGGGGAAGGTTGTTGTAATTGCTTGAGGCCCCTTACCCCTCTGAAAAGGGGGGCTTTCACAAAAATGAAACAAAAATGTTTGCATAGCACGAGAACACATCAAGCAAATGTAATGACAATTTGGCATGTTGGTGTTTTCGAAGGCCGGAAATAATTTTTTGGTTGTTTGCGACTCCTCTACTCTGAAAGAGGGAAGGGGTTTTTATGAAAAACGGGGGTTCTCACATAAATGAATTACAAATTATTGCATAGCTCGAGACCTAGAATCTGTTTCCACATTAATCCGGACACCTTTAAATCATTGTAACTTTTGAAATATTGCACGTAGGAATGAAAAATTTCACTGTGGTATAGTTGAGAGTCTTTGATGAAAATGACTTTGATTGATGATTGCATTTCATGTTTAGTATTCAAGATGGCGACGAAAAAATATCAAGTGCGCGAGCGATTTTTGTATGGGCGTACGGAAAATCCTGACTTGTCAATACGGGACCTTGCCTAAACATTGGATTTGTCTAAATCCACTGTTCACGATGTGCTCAAATCATTTTCGAGACGTTTGAAGGTGGAAAGGAAGCCGAGAAGTGACAAAAATATTGGACGCGCTGATCTTGTCATGGACCGAAAGGTGAAAAGGATATTAACGAAAAACCCAAATCTCTCCATTCGAACGGTGGCTCGTAAAATAGGGATGTCGCCTGGTTCTGTCCAATAATCAAAACAACGTTTGGGACTTAAGTCGTATAAAGTAAAAACAGTTCCAAATCGCAACGACAAACAGAACTTGGCAGCAAAATCACGGGCTCGACGTTTGTATTGCGAATATTTGACGAAGTTTTCATGCGTTGTTATGGACGATGAAACTTCCAGGTTCCAGCATCCATGGCTGACTTTTTATTCTGTTATGGCCAGAAACGCTACAGTTGAGCATTTCAGAACGAAGAAGGCATCGAAATTTCCTGAATACCTAGTGTGGCAAGCAATTTGCACATGTGGCAAAAGGAGTAAATCTCTCGTCACTACAGGCACAATCAACCAGGAAATCTATCAGAAAGAGTGTCTGCAGAAGCGATTGCTACCCTTCATCAAAAGTCATAAAGAAAAACCTTTGTTCTCGCCCGATTTGGCATTAATATGCTAAAACTATGATGGAGTGGTACCAAGCAAATCAAGTGAACATTGTACCAAAAACCTCAAACCCGCCAAATTGCCCAGAGCCACGACCAATCGAGAGATATTGGGCTCTGAAGAAGTGGAAGTTTTCCGGAAAGAAGCAAGGAATCAAAGACATCAAACACTTCCATCAAATTTGGACAAAGACGGCTTCTACGATTTCTGAAGAGTCTGTACAAACGCTAATGGACGGAGTTAAGCGCAAAGTTCGAAAATTTTATGCAAATACCGAATAACTATGTTTTGTCTTCACAAATTGCTAAAGCACATCCCTTGAATCTGAAATAAACAACTGCGATGTTTATGTTTTATTAATGTTTTGAGGTGTCCGGATTATTTCGGATACAGACCTTAATCAAGCAAATGGATCTCAAACCACCACACAATCCTTGTCTTCAAAACCCACCACATGCCAAATTTTGATCCATTTGCTTGATTAAGGTCTGTATCCGCAATAATTCAGACACCTCAAAACACGAATAAAACATAAATGAAACACAAATTTCAACCAATCATGAGAATAATCCAAGTAACTAAAATGCAAAATGTGTATTTTTGGGTTAGAAGTTGTTCTGGTAGAAGATTGAACCGCTTCTAAGTCATGAAGATGATAGTTGAGCTAATCTCAGTGCTACATTATGCATAATAAGTGAATCTGCAAGTGATTATGCAAGAAGAAATTACATTCAAACTGACAGGATACGGCAAAGTTTGAAGATAATATTTATGTCTATAAAGACATCTTCACAGCTCTATGAAGACATCTACGATAGCTTTCGAGTCTTTAAGGATCAGACAGACATAAGATAGGTAGACAGACTGACAGACAGACAAACATACAGCTGAAAGAAGTTTATTTTTATATGTGTAGATAGATGTTAAACTTCAATAGTTATTTCGAATAAGAAAAACATATTAAATTACACACTCAGTTGACCGAATCCGAATCACTGAGCCGTTTTTAGAAAGACTGTACTCCAGAAAAATGAGAAAAACGATAAGCTTCTGTGTGAAGGTGATATGAATATGGGTGATATGGGTACAGTTTCAGTAAATCCGGCCAGTTCATCTGCTTTGCTGACGGCGTGAACATTGTCGGCAGAATGTTTCAGGTGGTAGCTGATCAGCACACCAAGCGGAAAAGGTTCGATTGAAGGTGAATGCGTCGAAGATGAAGTATCTGTTGGCTGGAAGAACCGAGCATGATAGAGCTGCGTTAGAAAGCAGAACAATGACAATCAACGTAGATGATTTTGAGGTGGTGCAGCCCTTGTGTGAAGATGGAAGCTGCCAGCTTTAAGCAGGGGGGTGGAACTAGTTCGCCTCCCCGTGGTGCACCCTGGAAACGTTAAGCTCTCCTTAACGACTAAACGAACTACAACGAAGGAAGCGCCATGCGGCGCGGGATCCGGCAGGAGGTCGTAAGCGGTCGTGACATGCGGATCATGGACGACCCTGTGGTAATACCGCACTCACAAACATTCCAACCCCGGTCCTGACCCTGGCTTTCCCGATCAGAGGAGAGTTCATACGACGCGAGGTTCGACAGGTACCGTAAATGGTAGGGTAGGGAGATCGCCGACAATCTGGATAGACCATCGGACGTCCCGAACACTGGTTGGATCCAGGAGCACCTCGATCGAATCAGCGTCAGATCGGCGGAGCTAACTACTAAAGACATAGTGGGTGCATAAAGCACACTAGCCCCCTCCCTGAAGTAATACCGAAAGGTGGTTCCAGGGAGGGCCGGGGCTCGAGGCACGGGTGGGTTTTTAGTGGGTCAAGGAGACAAAAAAACAAAAACGCTTTGAGTAGTAAGATAATCCGCGCTGGTGCTTTGCGTGCTTCACTTAGTTTGTTGAACCCGATCATATAGAAACTGTTCTTGATCATATTGAAACTGTCGATGTCCATATTATTGTTTACACCTGGTGTTGAGTAGCGAAACTACCATATGCTGCTATTGTTGTCAGCACAGTGGGTGTTGGTTGTGTCAAGCTTCCATGATAAAGATTCATTGTCAATAAAACGTATGAACTGAACAACGACGATCTCTACGAAAATCTCAACACCACTGGTTAGATTCTTGAAGCTGACCCGAAATCTCTCAACTCGTAGAGCTGCCGACAATGTACCGCCTGGAAGCATCTCTACGATGAGTTGCTAGGAAATGCTTCCCATACTAATCCTCTCCAGTGTCACGTAGCCAGATGCGAACCAGCCATAGGCTGAAAGTCTCTTTAAGAAACGTCCATTACATGTCACGCAAAAAAGACTTTTTATAACCCCCCCCTCCCTCCTTCCCTAATCCCTGTCACGTTTTTTATATCGAGCTTCAATTATTTTTCCCTCCTTATTGCGTTACATTATTAATGGACCTTCCCTTAATAAAGAAATCATAACCACACCAGTGTCACGGTGGTTCGTATCAGCCACATCTTCGATCTCCCAGAATCTTTGAATGGATTTCAATTCATTCAATCTATCAGATATCCAACCTTCATTATTTACTCCACCAACGACCAAATTGGGTTACACGCAAAATGGGAAGACTTCTCTCAGACAACGTTTTCTCTCCAGACAACAACTTTAAATACTATTCGTTACCCAGGAGCACGTTTACTTTACAAAATAAAAGAACTTTGGATCTGCTAACCAACAGGAAGCTCAAGTGCGCTGATATTTGTGGTCGACGTTAGAAGACCTGAAGAGACACTTAATTTTGGTTTGAAAATCATTGTGCTTCAATATCAGATGTACCACAGTTTCATTTACTACGGATACCCTTACCTAAACCGCTATCCAACAGTATTCTGCAGGGATGCAGTTGGCATTTGGCATCCACAAAATGCACAACCACTGTTAGTAGTTGCACCTGTTGCGTACGGGCCAAGTTTGAACACATTGGTGTCGTTGACCCCGTCATTGAATATGAATTTTCTTGATCTGCTGGCGTGAGGGTTGTTTTGCTTGGTGGTTCCGAAGATGGTATTCTGCTCAGCATTTTGAAGACTGTGAGGTCCACGTTTGCAATTTTGAAAGGATTTATTCGATGAGCAGTCGCAACTTCGATGACCTCTTCGTAAAAAATTGTAACAAACGATTCTTTCTCGTACCTTTATCAATATTTGAGAAACAGAGTGGACTTTGAACTCGACGCAGTTGTAGTTGGCATGTGCTTTTCTACAAAAATTACATTTGAAACAGCTTCATGAGCTTTCTGCATCAACGATTTGGCTGCAGTTACGGACTCAATGGGAACTTAATACGAATTATGGTTGCTTGCTTCATCTCTCTCTAGGATGCTGCTCCTTCAGAAACGTCAGCATCTTGTCGTAGTTAGACAGCTCGCAATTCGATTACGACTTGATTTCCACACTCTTGCCTCCAGCAGGCACTTAGGCTCCAGAAACTTGATGCCTTTCACATGCTTGAAACGTTCGTCCACTAGGCTCTGAAATTCCATATGGTATGGAGGATTATTCCGGGAGTTGAAGTGACCTTTCACCTGCAGTGACGTTTCTCTTCTGGGTAAATCAAATGGAGAACAGTGAGCTGGTAGATCTTGACCCTTGTCTACGAGATCCTTGAACATGGCCTTCATATCGGCTATCGAATTTAATTACTGGCATCCGAAGCGGGTAATGGATTAGAACTGGTGATTGCTGGTTTGGTGTACCATTTCTTAAAATTGAGCATGAACTCTACCCTAGTAGCACACTTGTTACAAATCAATCAAAATAACTGAAGTGTGACTCAATTAAGTCACAAACAAGTTGCTACAACCAGTTATGACAGAAATGTGTTGCTTGGGTAGCGAGCTGTTCCTCTAGCAAAATGGCAATTGCATCGTGGAGATATTCATGATTTGCTCGTGGACATTGTTGTAATCGTTGCTTCTATTTTCTTGATATACCCTTTTATCTCAGCTGCCGTCAGCTGGATCACTTCTTCTCTGTTGGGTCGCATAGTATTAAACATACGGATACCTTACTTTTGGCCATACCCCGACGGTGGACGAGTTTCTCCGACTTATCTTATCCGCCAATTTCAGTTGCTTCTAATGCTTCTTCCTCAGTGGAGCGGAGGAATTCAGAGAAGGCTGCTCTAGAGCAGACATCCCACCATAAACACCACATCAACTCAAGCCCTTTGCTCGATGGTTGTAGGGAAAACAGCCAACCCAAGTAACAATTTCAGTTCTATTCCAGCCGTATAGCACTCCTCCTGGCTTTGTTGATGAAACTATATTCAAAACTGTTTTGTCCACCAACACCTCCTCTATGCATCTTTAAAGCCGAAATGCATACATAGTGGCCCACTCTATAGACGGTTGTGAAAACAAATTAATAAAATCTTTCTAAGACCATACAGATATTGAAAATATTCTAGTGAAAGATGTTATAACCACTTGAGAACCATCATAAAACCTATTGGCCACCATCAAAACCAGCCTAGGGCCAATTGGCCATAGCTGTCAAACTTCACGGCGATATCGTGGTTGGTTTTTTTTGTCCTGCTTTGTTCGATTCTCTGCTCTTGTGATTCATTAATAATGGCTTAGAGAAAAGTTCTAGTGTTGCGGGAAATTATGTTTGATATCAAAATATCCAAAACAAATTGAGTTTTGCATAGCGTATCAGGCTCTAAATCATATGCGTATTTAATTTTATGGTGCTTATTGACACAATAAGAGCTGAAAATTAATGCGCCTCGGAAATTATGCGAGTTAACAACAACAAAAACAAAATTGAAAGAAATATATTCGATGAATTAATCATGAAACTCCTGAAAATTGATGGAATTCAATAAGGTTATCTAAACGAATACCAAAATGGGTCTCAGATCTACAGTTCAATTGTATTATATTTAAAATTTGGTGTATTCATTTTCCACATTTCAATTATTTCATAGGTTTTAATATGGCTATTGCAAGAAATCACAGTTTTGCCAAAAAGCCAATTAATCTTCGCAAAAGCTACTATAAAACTATCTGGTAGCTTTCCTTAATGCCAAATAGCCGGGTTATGCATTTACTGGAGGCAAAATGGTTTTAAAATGTTTTTTCAACTGACCATAATAAAAAAAATATGAATGAATCCTAAAACGGCATTTCGAAATAACATTGTATGAGTTTATATAGTCAAAATAAAACCTTTGAAAGGAGTTAAAGGAATTTAAGAAGACAAGTTTTCAAGATCGTTGTAAATAAACTGTGTAGGTGTTGGCATCTCTTGCTGCCATAATAAAACCAAATTGATTTCTAGTGGCTTTCATAAAACTTTAATAAAACTTAAAAAAGCTGGATGGTTTTGGCAATGTTACTTGGGAAGTCTGGTTACATTCAGGGGCGCTGGCTGTAACTAGAGCTTTTTTTTATTCCATTATTAACGAGATTTTTAGCACTGGGCTGGTTCATCTCCCGTCGTGGCCACTCAAATACCTTTTGGGTATTTTCGTAACTTGTCCGGGGGTGAGATTTAAATTCGTGACTTTGGCGTGAGAGGTATTTATTTATTTATTGATTTATTTATTTATTGATATAATTCCAACTGACTTAACATCTTATTGGAATGGGGAAAAGCCATGTGGCGTAAAAACCCCCTATAACTAAATCGTACACTACATAAATCAACATGAATAGAAGGAAAACAAAGCAAGCAAAACTAAATTAATTCTAATACACACAAAACTTGTCAGTAAACTTAAAATAATCTGTCGTGATGGAATCAGTCGTCTAGTGTCTTCGCCATTAATGCCACAATTTCTGAACTAGCGTCTCGTCATCCAACTACGATGAATCCGGTTACGGAAGGTCTCAGCGGAACAGTTGAAGTCAAACAGAGCGTAGAATTCATTGAAGCGCGATGAAATGAATCGAATTGGATCGTGTTGGCCGAAGTTTGCTGCACGAGTTCCGAGCTGTAGAAAATTTCTTGTTCGCAGAACTCGTTCAGGAGCGTAGATGAACAGTTCGGCCAGACTTCCTGGAGAGTCGGTTTCACCTAGTAGCACTTTTGCTGCAAAAACTGCTTGCATAACTGTACGCCTATGCTCCAATGTTTCAATACCCAAGAGTAAGCAACGATCCTGGTACGCTGGAAGGTTGACAGGATCATTCCACGGCAGGTGACGGAGTGCATGACGAACAAATTTTCTTTGGATTGCTTCAATCCTCGCAATCCAGATTCTTTGGTACGGGCACCACACCAAGGCTCCAAATTCCAGAATAGAACGCACGAGAGAGCAGTACAATGCTTTCAGACAGGTGGGATCACGAAACTCGTCGGAAATCTTAAACATGAAACCGAGCTGTCTGTTTGCTTTGGTTATTATATCCGTGTAGTGTTGTCTAAATGTCAAACCGGAGTCAAGCGTGACTCCAAGGTCACGAACAGTATCAACTTTCTGCAGAGGTTGATTGTTTATCATGTAATCAAACGCAATTGGGTGCAATTTTCGATGGAAAGTGATAACAAAGCATTTACTAACACTCAGAGTGAGGAAATTCCTGGAGCACCACTCTTCAAAGCTGCTGATCAAGTGCTGTAGTCGTAAACAATCAGCGAGCATTGCACAACCACATAAAATTTCACATCGTCTGCATAGAACGACCTGCAGTTAGGTGGAAGTAGCTGTCCAACCTCGTTGATGAAAATTGAGAACAACAGTGGTCCCAAGTTGCTGCCTTGAGGTACGCCCGACATATTAGTAAAGTAGCTCGATTGAGCTGAGCCGATCTTCACACAGAGTATCCTATCTGTTAGATAAGATTGAAACCAACGAACTAAGTTATTTGATACACCTAGTTTGTCTAACTTTGCCAAAAGTATAGCATGGTCGACCCGGTTGAAAGCAGCCTTGAGATCCGTGTAAACAACGTCGACTTGAGATCCAGTTTCCATATTCCGGAGACACGAGGAAACGAAAGGTGCAAGGTTGGTTGAAATCGATCTTCTGGGGTGAAATCCATGTTGTTCGGGAGAGATGTAGTGTCTGCAACTAGCGAACAACAAGTCGTTGACGATGATCTCGAAGACTTCTGAGCAGGCACAGAGCGATGTGATCCCTCGATAATTTTCGGCATTTATCTCCTTTCTTGAAAATCGGGAACATGAACGAAGATTTCCAACGTGTTGGATATTTTCCCTGGCATAACGTGATATTAAAAATCTTCAAAAGAGGAATCATAAACACTGCAGAGCAATTCTTAAGTACACATGAAGGAATTCCGTCGAGTCCTGGCACGTTTGAGAGTTTCAGCTTCCGGATTGCGGCTTCAACGAGGTCTGATGTAATCGCAGGAATATTGAAGACGAACGCGTCTCTGGGAGTATCTCTGAGTGCTTCGCTGACTTGCTCCACGGTGGCACGGTGTTATTGAATACACTTTTGAAGTGCTCAGAAAGGAGATCACATTTGTCCACTGATGTGCTGGCGATTCTGTCGCCAAGATGAATTTCAACCGGTAGCCCGTTAACATTCCTTTTTGTGTTCACAAATGACCAGAACAACTTTGGGTTGCGCCGAAGGTTAGATTGGATTCGTTTTGAATAATTCTTGTAGAGAAGACGATTGTAAATTCGGTATTGGGTACTAGCTTCAGAGAAGATTCGCTTGGTGAATTGATTTCGAGTTTTGCAGTATTTACGAAGAGCCTTCGATCTCACACGTTTCAGGTACCGTATGATTGTTAATCAGATCACTGGGGTCGTTCCCGGTAACCAGAACTTGTTTTTTCAAAATGTCTACTGCACATCAGGTTTTGTTCTTAACAAAATGGTGGCGTCGCTCTAGCACTTCACTTATTCCGGAACAGTCGAAGAAGAAATTTCCTACAGTCGATCCGGCTCGGCTTGAACCATTTTCTGTTCACAAGCGGATTGTTTGCAAAATTTGTTGAACTGACTGACAAAAAAATCCTGGAGAATCACAACCAAGGAAATCGGATTCCGGATTGAAATACTTAACTTGCACCTAAATTTGATAACTGTAGGTTTATTAACTTAAGAAGAATACTTTTATTTGGATTCCTATATGCAAATTCTGGGCATTTTTACAATTCTTTTTCTCCCGTGACACCGGTATTGAAGACAGTGGACCTTACAAGTTTCTCTTAAAGGGTAAAATTTAATCACGGTGAAAAAACGCACGAGTACATCAACCGGGGGTTACTGCCCTAATTACGGGTGTCAAGGGGTAAGTAAGAACCATAATAAGCCGCAGTTATTCCGAATTGATTTGCACGTGACTTTTGTAACCGTGATTCATTTTTACCTGTAATGCGTCAGTCCCCAGATGAGTGTTTCAAATTTTTGTTGTGTGTCTCAGCAGGCTTCGGCTGAATAACACTGTCAAAAGAGTTCTTGGCAAACGGCTCGAATAATAGTAATCAGCATGTTGGAATACATATTTTCATTTCTCGAGTACTTTTTCAAACAGACGATTTTTTAAACAAAAAAGGGGAATTTTCAAACAATGAATTCTTGAAACCCTTAGCACTTCCATGCAAACTAGGGCCACCGACACAAGGAATAACATTTCCCTAACATGATGGTGATGCTACATTCCATGAGGGTGCTGAGAATTTTGAGAAATTTACGTTTGAATCTTACTTCCTCCTTTTGTTTACTAAATCAGATACGTCTGTTTCAAAAAGTACTCGAAAATGTATTAAATTTTATCAATTTGTCTTAAACGAGTGAACCCAGCATTGAACACTTGCCCTGAACATATGATCTTAACCAAAAACGATCATCCCAGATAGCATAACAACACAGCATAGCGTTGTGCTAAAATCCCAGTAGTGTGAATGCAGTTCCACAACATGCGCTGGGAAATCTTCCTCATATTCCTTATTTTCCCTGCCAATTTGTCTCATCGCATTCCAGGGGTACGACTACGTAAGAGGGTGATAATTACTACATCACCATCGTGATTGCACTTCATCAATTTTAAGGCAATTGGAATTAATTATCTCAGTTTGTACATGTGGCACTGATAGCGCTCTGCTGCGGCCTGATCCAGCTCCATGATATTGGTCATCATGTAAAAGGAAACAAACAGGTTCGAGTTTGGCGTGAATTTGTAACAAAGTTCCCTTTCGCGATCCTCACATACGGATGGGTGGCTTTCATTGATAGTCCATGCGCTCAAACGATTGCGGTCGGTAGTTTGTAGCACCTATCACACCATTTCTGCACAGCTTTCGATATCGGGTGGGCTCTTTGGGTCTCAAGCTGTACATAAACAGCCTCATCCGTCGACGGTTGGTCGGTTGGTCGGTCGGCTATCGCACTATCAGTGGCAGTCCTATTATGGCCAAGACACGCACGGCGGCTTCTGAAGCGTTGAATAATTAAAATGTAAAACGAATGGGACCAACAGAGGAGCAAACGCTGGGTGTGCTGGTTATCTGGTCGTGTGTTGATGTTGGCATAAAACTTAAGGAAGTCACATTTTTCCGTCGAGTGAATTTGACAAAACGATCGTGACGTTATAATTTTGGTGCCCTCTGGAGATTTCCCCTTTCCCGGTTCACTCTCAAAAGGGGAAAAACGAAACGCCATCGTACGCTTTCCCTCGAGAAGACCTTTTCCCTTGCTCTGGGTAGTAAAACGCATTCCGCGCGCGGTCGCTTCTTCAGTGACACTTTAAATGGTCAACGGAAAACAAATTCAGCCCGTGACTCGGAAGAAATAGATAAACTTTATTACTGGAGCCGTGCGTTCTTCAACCGTCCCTCCCCACACTGCTGGTAAAACAATTTTTCTTCCAAGCTATGGAACAATACTGAATATGCTATTCCTGATCATAGTGCTGTTCCGTTTTAACGACGACAAAAAATCTCATGCCATCCAGAAAATGTTTGTGGGAGTCTTATGAGAGGAAAAAATGTTTAAGACTAGGCTATGTGGATACAGGGCAGGCAAAGGAAATGAAAAATGCAATCAACTACTTAGGAGCACTTTTGGCTTCGACATTGTTTCTGTAATTCAATATATGCTACCATCAAAGCACGTAACTGATTATATCCTTATGATAACTTTTTTTTCTATGAAATTTGATTACAATTCAATTAGTCATTCATTCCTTCCAGTTAAAATTTTCTTCAAACAAACCAGATGAATTAAAAAATACTGCTGTTTTTGTTGCCAACATTTTTTTTCACATGTAGTTCAAATGGAACGAAAGGAAAATAAAATTAAAAAGCTATCTTCGTTCTATTCTATTCACTCTTTCTGTGAAAACCGAACAGTATTATAGTTATATTACTTCATCATTCTTATTGAACCTCTTTTCCATATCAAAATGCCGACTCCTTTGCTTTGACCCTGCTCATAAAATTTTAGGCATTGGTGAGGTCAACTTGCTTGGACAGCTACAGATTCTTTTTTTTTCTTATCCAGTTCATTTTCTATCACCATCAGTGCTGCGATTTTTCATCTTTACTTGATGAAATCTGAGGAAAATTACTTCAGTGTGTCAGTCACATACACATTATGTGAGAGCTTCTGAATGTGTTTACTCGATCCTGTACAGGAAGCTTTTTCTCTAGTTCATTCAACATTATCCAAGCTGATTTTATTTTGAATTCACGAGCTTTTAGAGTTCATTCCGCCGTTGTAAGTCATTTTCAATTTCTGAAGGATTCACTGAAACTGATAGAAATTTTATATCAGTTCAGTAATGAATGACTGAGTGTGCAGCAGAGCATAAGTGCTGAGTTAAAAGCACACATGGCTCAAGTGACTTGGGTCGTATTGAAAAATAAGTTTTTTTGTACGAATCTTACAAACAGATTGAACACAATGCACAGTGCCATCGAAGAATATATGCCGTAATTAATAAGAAATAATGGATTTTACTTAGACAATATTTAGGTAATGATTCCTGATAATGTTACATTCACTAAAAAATTATTTCTAAGTTATTTTTTGATTACTACCTTTCGTAAAATCTGGTTCAGTATATTTTTTTTCTGTATCATCTACCCATCTATAATTGTATGATCTAACACAATAAACTACCATATCAGCATAGTGGAAATCAGGTAATTAAGAAACTAATTGGCATCATACCTAAATTTTGCGGAAATACATTTTTTGCCAGTTTTTTTTTGTTCATACCAAAAAAATGTATATTAATATTGTACAGGCGAACATACCAAAATACTGAATGTCAGGAGGTTTTTAGGGATGGATTTACTATTTTATTGTTTACACCATTAAAGGCTAATTATATAATATATGATGATTGCCAACCATTTCTATGAATATAACCAACACCTAGCTCAACATAATGGATTGCGAAGAATCTCATTAGGCTTTATACCAAATTGATAACAAGTTCTGATACCAGGTTATCATATTTTGATCACTGAATATGTTATCATTCAGGCTGAATAAACAGCCAAAATAACAGAATGCATAACAAAAAAATACTCCTTGAATATCATATTAATAACTTATTTTGTTATCACTGCAAACAAATTGATAACAAATCCTGTATTGCAGGCAAATTTATTGAAATAGTAACAAATTATTTTATCAATTTGAGATCATATGCTCATACTTATAACTGAAAAATTTTTTTTTTTTAATAAAAGCAAAATTTCTTGTTCAAATATGCTGGAATTATTTATTGTTTAGTAATTCAACTAATAACGTTCATTCCGCATCGAACGCTGAAGAGCTTCGGTTCAGTTTTTTTTCGCACTCCGCACCACCTTTTTTGCTCTGTTTTGTCAACCCGCTATCAACCACGCGGTGATTGAAATTAGTGCTCTGATTGAACCACCGATATCCAGCCGAGCGTTCCTTTAGGGAAGCAGACATTCCCGGCCGAGTCCGACGGATGATCTGTCCAGCCAGTACCCTCGTCAAACACTCGAGGGGAAAAAGTGTAACCTCATAAAGCATCATCGCAGCAGAGAAGGTCATCGCTCCATCCACCGCCGGTCAGCAAGCGGTGCTTTGTCTGCGAGCAACAGCAGAAAGTGCCACACCGGCACGCTGCGTAAGGGCAAGTAAACAGCACATTTTTGTTATTGTTCCTCATCTGTTAGTGTCTTTTGTATATCTCTCTCTCGTATAGTGAATCATTCTGCATAGGGTGGTTCAAAAAATATCGCTTTTTATAGGGTGGTTCAAAAAAATCATCTCATATATATATTTTTTTTTTAATTTATTTTTTTTCTGTCCTTGAATTTTTTTTTCATGGACGATTCTACGGGGGCGTCTTGCCTCCCAAAGATGTTTTTAGGCGCGTTGTTACCAGCCGTCTTCTGCTTCTCCCTGGGTTGTCTACTTTCGGCAGAAAGTGAAAGCCTTAGATTTTTAGGCATAAAAAGAAATTTGACGCGTCGTTATCCGGGGACCGAATTTCATCAGGTCAACTGAAACAAACTGCGTGTTACTGCACGTACATAGTAAAATTGCAAATGAAATTGCAAACAACGTAGGTTATAATGCTGAGTACTACGTCTACATCCCATGTCGAGATATGGAGATAAACGGTGTGGATTCTGCAGCGAGCCTCACGTGTGAAGACGTTATGGAAGGTATAGGGCGACTTCCGAATTCTGTTTCGTCTACCATTGAAATTTTAGAATGTAAACAATTGCATGCATCATCAATGGTAGATGGAAGAAAGACGTATTCACCGTCGGACTCGTTTCAAGTTACCTTCGCCGGATCAATTCTCCCAAAGTTTGTTGAAATCGATAATGTTTTTTTCCCAGTGCGCCTTTTTGTACTAAGGGTATTTAATTGTGCCAAGTGCAAACAGTTGGGTCATACGGCTACTTTTTGCGAACAACAAGCCCCGTTGTGGCAAATGCGTGCCAAAGGTATCTAGAGGAGGCTGCCAACAGCAAGCAGCAAGGTGCTACTGCGGCAGAACCTTTCCATGATTCGGTAGAATTGCCCCGAGTACAAGAAGCGCACTGGTAATGTGGAGACGTTTCATTCAAGAACGCTCCAAGCAGACGTAGTGCAGAAATGTTAGAAGTCGCAAACGGAGCGTCTGCATCGTCTGCATCAGCCCCCAGAAATGAAAATCCTTTTATAATTTTGTCTTCCGATGAACTGGACTTTGACGAAGCCGATGAGAGTGGATTTCCGGAGGTACACGCCCCCGGTAAAAGGAAGCTAGTAGTTCCCGGTGTGCGCCGGAAACAAATAAAAGCCACTCTCAAAGCTCAAAAAATGGAGGTAGCAGGGGTCCATTTAAAAACCGAATAAACCGGTAATAGCTGATGCATCCGTTCCTAGCTGTAGCTATGCCGCCCCGCCGCTACCTAATAACAGTAACCGTGGGAGGTTCGTCAAACACAAAAAAAGTACTATGTCTGCTCGCAATTCAAGAATATCCTGCCCAAGCGAGGTAAGATTAATTTTAGGGACATTGTGGATAACATTTTAAATGTCTTGGTCTTTCGGATGCTTCACCGCCTGAGGACTTATTGACCTGCTTATTCCCATAGTTGGAAACTACTTCAAGCAATTGACTGTATCATGGCCCCTCATTGGTGAATCTGACATCTTTCGATGAATAATTTGTCGAGCGAGGTTCAAGATATGATCACCGTATTACAGTGAACTGTCGTAGTTCAATACCCAAATTAGACCTGTTCTGGATAACGGATTCAGAACTCTAGATTGTGATATATTTGCTTCGTGCAACATGCAGCTTTCTTCTGAAGATGAACGTGAAACTTCCACGATTTCTTAACATTATTCGCCCGGGACCGAGATGATTCATATGGTGGCGTCCTTGTGTGATCAAAATGCTACCTCTTCTATAAAATCTCTCCCTGGCCAATCTCAGGCACTGAAATCGTCGCCACAACGAATGCAAAGAATGAAGCATCATTGTCAGTTTGCCCAGTCCTTCCGAGGACATCAACAAACCGCCGCTTCAACTTCCGGAGTTCAACCAGATTGCGTCCATCTCCAGCTCTTGGCCTGGTGATCTGAACTCCCAGCTGGCACTGTTTGGGGCGGTCAATGCGATTAGACGACAGAGCGGGTATTTTTTTATGACTGGCGCAGACGATTTCAACTTGACCATCTTGAACACTGGGCAGCGACAACGAACAGCAAAAACCCTCCTGCCAGGGAGAGTCGACTTTCGTACAGTATCTTTGTGCTCTGACCTTCACTATCATTAGATTGTCTGCGGAAGGTAAAAATCTATCGTATCCATGGTAGTGACTCACTTACCAAAATTATTATCTCAATGGCAAATAGTTTTCTGTGGTACCAGTCAATCCATGCATGCTGGCGACCTCGCGCAGCGGCTGATTTCGGCAACATTTTACATCGGTGGTAACCCTTGGTATTGATTCTCACTGATCCCCTTCCACCATTAGAAGAGCATCGTTTTCTTTTCCGAACTGATGTACATAAAGTGCATTAGAATCTCAGAAACGACGTGTTCCAAGTGCATCCCTCAAAGAAGACCCGCCACAATTCCTGGATGGGATGACGAAGTGCACTCATGTTGTATCTTGAGAAATCCGGATGGTTTAGAAGATTACTCGCAGGACAGGAAAGATGTAGCTTTTATGACAAGTACCTCAAAGCTCGGAGAAAAAGCTTAAAAACTTACTCAAAGCGTAGAAACGCAATTATTGGCGTTCTGTTTGCTGATGGGACTCATCTAGAGAAACCTCGATGACAACGCTTTGGAGAAAGGCTCGCTTGATATGCGAAACCGTGTCTATCCTCCAATGAGAGTGAAGAATACTCCATGGCAGTGGATATTCGACTTCGCTAAAAAGGTTTGTCCAGACTCTGTCCCAACACAACCGAATTTACGGGATACCACCCGAAGTAACGGTTTTCTGGACGAACCATTCACAATGTTGGAATTTTCAATGGCTTTCTTTCATCCAATTAACTCTGCTCTGGGAAGCGATATGATTAACCATTCAACTCTTCTGAAAAATCTCCCGATATCGCCAAAAGACGATTACTAACCTGTACAATACTTCTGGAATTAAACATAGTTCCACCTGAATGGAGACAGGTTAAAGTAATAGCTATTCGAAAAGCCTAGAAACCAGCGTCTTGATTACAACTTCCTACCGTCCGATCTCTATGCTATCATGTTAAGGAAATTGCTAGAAAAAATTGATCCTATCAAGACTGACCGTTGGGTTGAATCAAATCAACCTGCTATCAACATAATTTGGTTTCCGAAAAGCAAAGGAACAAACGATTGTTTAGCGTTGTTTTCATCTGATATACAACTGGCCTTTGCAACAGGGCATATTGACTTCAGTATTTCATGGATATTAAGGGCGCACTTGATTCAGTTTCATATATGTCATCAGACAGCCGTACAGTAAGTGGTTTACCAGAGAATTTTTAAATAATTTTTTGTATAATTTACTGTCAGAAAACAATGTACTCAATCTAGGATAACTGACGAACCTCAGAACTAGCTGCAGCATGGGACTACCGAGAAGTGCATAGCTCGAAGATTCATTACTTTAGGTGTTAACGATAAAGATATTGATAACTGCTTAGAAAATAGATGCACGCTAAGATCAACTTTCTAGACTAGACGATGCTGTGATCTCCTTAAGAGGTCCGCAGTAGCGGAAGTCTTGCAAAGACCATTGCAAAATTCGGCTAGCATAATCTGTCCATCTGGGCCAGAAATTACTAGATCTGAGTTTTCACCGCAAAAAACCGAATTGCGTAGTGTTTACTAGAAAGCGGTTCCTCAGCCCAACTGCGTCCTCAAGTTGTTGAGAAGAGACATTACCCAATCTTTGACCTTCAAATATCTGAGTCATGTTTGATTCAAAATGTACTGGAGTACTGACATTACGTATTTAAACAGAAACGTCAACAAAGGATCAATTTCCAGATCAATTTCCGAACATAGTAGTGCTCACCCGGAAGACCTATTAAACTCTACAAAACAACTATTCTTTCAGTTCTCGAATATGGCTCTTTGCTTCCTCTCGGCAAGAAACAGCCACCGATTAAATTGGAACGCGTTCAATATCGTTGTTTACGTATTGCTCCTACGTATGCATTCAACGCATAATATGATTTCTGGAGGTTCTGGCAGGAGTAAAACCTTACAGAACCGCTTCTGGGAGTCTCATCTGAAGACCATGTGCATCATAGCAACCTTGATATGGAAACTGCAGCAATGCTCGAACTGAGTTCAGTCTGATTTTTGAATCGATATCGACTCAGAAGTGTCCACATACTCCACGCTATAGTTCTCCTAGCGTACGCTTCCTTATCACAGTTCCTCCATTGACTACGATCTCTCCAATGAAACAGGCTATTCAATGAGTTCCAGATCAACTTCGACCTATTTTAATTCACCATATTTTAGTTCAAAAGTACCAACATGTCAATTGCAATAGTAGATTTTCACTGATGGGTCGCATTGATGGATCCACTGGTTTCGGTGTCTCACAATGAATACTCATCTGCCTTCCGGAAACTTCAGGAACCTTGTTCCGTATATGCTGCTGAGCTGGCAGCAATCAATTTCGCATTGGGGATACCTGCATGCGCCATAGACCATTATTTGACCTCTCGGATAGTCTCAGTTCTACTGAGGCCCCGCAGTGGATGAAAACAGGAGGTATCTATCTGTATTCTGATACGTACAGGGAGCAGATGTGCGTTGGTCGAAAGATCATTTAAGATTACCAGTGGTCCTCCTCACATTGCTCAATTCCGGCACAGGATGGCGGACATCTCTAGCAAAGGTGGCGCACAAGAAGCGCGAGATTTTTAGAGAAGAATTTCACATGATGATTCTTTCCATTAGTACGTCAGAGTTCTCACAGTTAAAACGATTGGACGAGCAATTTCTCGGCGTGGTTGCATTCCATTATTCCAAATGGTTTCGTCGAGATCGTGGTTCAAAGGTCTGATAAGTCGCGGTTTCATTCGTGTGATGTCAAGACTTCTAGGTCCAACCACTACTCGCTAGACGGTACATCTCCACAGAATCAACCTCGTCGATAGCAATCTATGTAGGTGCGGAACCTGTTATGATGACATTGCTCACGCAGTTTGGCATTGCCCGGATAATGATGCCTAGAGCACGACTATTGATACCCTAGTGGCTCGAGGCAGACAACCCTTCCGCGAGATAAGAGATGTTTTGGGAATGCGTGATCTTCCTACATGCAAGCGATTTACGAATCTTTGTTTGTCTCGATCTAAGAGTGTAACGTCATCACTCCTCCGTCCTCTCACCGGTAAAATCTTCACCACTGCCTACCGAGTGAGACTATCTCTTTGTTTCAGAAGCCAGCTGCTACCTGTCTGGCAATACCAGTGGCCACCCATCTGCGGCTGAGTTCCTGAAAGGGACTGTCATGTGGATCGAGGATCAGGCAGATGTCGCTAAACTCAGCAGCAGCAAATAATGGCTCAAACAAGTTACCTAGCCCAGCTCCTTTCCAAACGATTATGTGACCCATTAACTCCTCGATGCCAGCCACGAGGACCAGTAACTCTCTTTGTTAACAACAAAAGTAGAAATGGTTTTGCACAAAAATATTGAAAATCGGCTCCGTGCAGTGTTACACACGCCTCGTTTTAACAAACAAACGAACTGATAAAAAAAAAACTAATAACGTTCATAAAAAAAAGTGTGTTCAAAATGATAACATATGATATCAAAATTTGCCAATGGTGATA
Source organism: Aedes japonicus (assembly GCA_034211315.2). NCBI lineage: Eukaryota > Metazoa > Arthropoda > Insecta > Diptera > Culicidae > Aedes > Aedes japonicus. The sequence goes on from JASCZW010012295.1 coordinate 28,312, forward strand.
ACTAAATTTGTTTTGCGATAACAGCGGAAATCAAAACGATAACTGAGATAACAGAACTTGTTACTCATATGATATCAACTTGTTATTTTCCTTTGCTAGGGATACTGTCTTACATATTTTTGATCGTCGCATAAGTCAGGAAACGTCTTACACATAAATGAATATTAGCACACAGCAGGCGTTTTCGTTCACTGTCATCTGGCGCTTGTTAACAAACGAAAGAAGCAAAACAAAAATTAACTTCCGCTCCGGATGCTTTGCGCAAAAATTACGGATTGCATTGCCGGATCATATGGCCCGAACACAATGATAACGGCAATGGAAAACGGCAAAGCCCGATCTGAGTATGACTGCTTGTCGGAAAGAAAACAGTCTAGATCCAAGCCGATTCTAATTGGACATATCGAAGTCATTTGCAGCTACTGTCAAAATTGCCGTTTTACGTTCCGTTCCGTTATAATTGTGTTTGGGCGGATAGGTTGTATGTTTGTAGGTGCATTTGCTGCGAGAGTCAATTAAACACCTGGCTTTCGGTCCATCCCTGCGGATGCATTGACCTGTTATTTGGGAGAGTGTTGTGTCACTGGTTCGCTATCTATAAACTTTTTCTTAATATAACGGTTCCGGATAAATACGGGAACTAATCCAGCTTTTGC
>JASCZW010012296.1:0-28975 GCA_034211315.2 Aedes japonicus
GATTCGTACGATTAGATCAAGCAATGATATGATAATAAGCACTGGTGTCTGTTTGCTGGCAATTTTTCTTCAATCGTAATAAATTTAGAGCGCAAAATCTCAAACCGATCTCACCGAAAATATTCTAAGTCCACGTAAACAACCTCCTGAACTGTCAAAACTGCATTGATGACGCCATCGTGCAATGATCTATACGACAAAAAGTTTTCATAAGGGCCAATGTCGCAAACGTAAACAATGACTTTTTCCGCGAAATTCTCGAGAATGCTTACTTAATCATAGTGAATTATGACGATGATTGTACAGAACAGGAGTCCCCCTTTATAATAGAAGTAGTAGTTTACTTGAGCGAGTTAGCATTTTCAAGAAACTCGCAAAAGAAGCCATTGTTTACGTTTGCGACATTGGCCCTTATGAAAACTCCATGTCGAATAGATCATTGCACCGAATGTATTAACCTCAAATTTTTGACAGTTCAGGGAGCTTGTATAAAAAGTGTTAGAATATGAGCCACTCAAACGAAATTTATCAATGGCTTTTTCTGGCTTCTAAACTATTAGATTCAGGAAATGAAGTAAAAATAAGCACTGGTGCCTGTTTTCCGTCAATTTTACTTCTATCGTAACAAATGTAGAGCACAAAATCTCAAACCGATAATATTCTAAGTCCAAAAAAAAAATCCTGCATCTGAGATCGAGCCGCGTCCCCTGATTTTTACATCATCTCTAGAATCTAATCGTTTAGAATCCAGAAAGAGCCAAAGAAAAATTTCGTTTGAGCAGCTCAACCTCTAAAGGGTCACCCGCAATTGATACGTTGCGGATGCGTTGACGTGTATTTGACAGAAAACCTATGCAAAACTGCCAAACTCACGCAAACGCATCCGCAACGTATCAATTGTGGGCCACCCATAACACCTTGTAAAATTTCGTTTGAGCGGCTTAAATTCTAACACCTTGTAAATAAGTTCCCTGAACTGTCAATGAAGTGAGGTAAATACATTCGGTGCCATGATCTATTCATTTAATGTCATGGACTATAGAAGAATCCAAGTTGGACATAAAGAAGAAGACACAGAGCAGTGACATAGACTAACTCTAAGACCAGTAGGTCCCATGCAAATACGATTTTTTTCTTGGCTCAGTCAGTACTAGCACATCGGTCCCAAGCTCGGTCTCAAGCTCAATAATGCGCCCCTAATAATGAACTCACACGAACACACTCTCAAATATTCTGTCAAAATAACACAAGCAAATCAAAACAAAGGCGCAAATATGTATAACAAGGTGCTGGCTTCAAGGTGTACTTTGGACCAAGGGGTTCTACAACAGTGAACCAATTTCAAATCGCTAGTTGCATATTGATTGCTGGTATTTCGCAGCAAGCATACAATCTTTTGCCACACATGCCCACGCGGGGTAGATCAACCCAACTAACATTTTTCATTAGGTAAACGCTTCATTGGCAATACGTATACAACGTTAAACTGAGTAATGGCTAAGAAGTGGTTGCACAAGCGTCCAGCCAATATTTTTACAGGCAAATCTGGCGAATCTACCCAGCTTCATGAAATTGCAAAAAGATAGTAAGAAGCGTGTATACTCCTTTAAAAAGTTAGTATCATCCCCCATTTGTAGCTTCTATGTTTGATAATCATTCTCTCAACTTTTTCTCAACTTGTATACAGCTGATACTTTGCTATACATACGGAAAAGTTTTTTACAGCTTCACTCCAACTAACTGAACAATGTTCTTACATTGCGCAAATGGTACACAGAAAGAAATCTTGTAGTAAAAACTAACATTTTACCCGACTACGCCTATCTTTAAAAATACCATGAAATTTCAGTCAAATTTACTACGTTTACGGTAAAATCTTCAACGTTTGTGGTATATTTGACAAACCTCATATTGATATCAACCGCACCATGGTTGATCTAATCGCAGGCATGGTAACATCAAACGCATTTATAGTCAGCTGAAAATTGTTAGTGATTGCGCTTAATTTAACCCTCGAAATGGTAGTTTCTACTGCGGCTTTTTTGTGCGTGTAGCTTTTGTACAGCCTTTCGAAAACCCGTCATGCAGAATATGTAATCGGTTTATAGCCTAGGAAGCTTTTATCCAAAAATTATACAACTCAATACGTAACTGTTCTCAAAGACAGTACTTTGTTCATAGCAATTTCTATTTTTAGAACTGTGGAAAACAGCTTTTTATTGTTAAGCTTGTATTACACTGTTTGTCCAATAGCCAAATATTTGGCATAGGCAGATAGACAGCTGACAGATATCATAGATGTTTGTCAGATGCCTATCTGCCTATGACAAATATTTGCTATTGAACAAACAGTGTACTACAACTTTACATCAGTTCGCACTACAACTTATGTTACGTGGTATAGACTATCTTGATATCAGCATGTATACATCTAGTTTTCACTGGAAATAATGTACATGGCATTTGATGTCAAGATACCTATATTAAGTAATATAGGTTAGTAGTGCGAACGGGATATTAGTCTTAACACGTTGATATAAACGCTTACATAGCTACTACACAGCAATCGAAAAATATGTATGTTAAACACTGTTTACAATACTCGTGGACAATATTACGGCAATGGTGATGTTTACCGTTATAAAGCGCAATTAACATTTAACTTTATGAATTTTGTATTATAATTTTTATATATATAAATTTATATACCCCTGTGTACTCAACAGATTCGAACTCTGCACCTTCACCATAAGATCGGTGACTGTATCCTCAGATCCATATCAGCTGTACGGAAAGTGTTCAAAACATGTTTTAGTTCTAATAATGCTGAACAACAATGATTGCTGATGATCTTTACGAACAGATTCATACTGTTTTTAAAATCAGTGTTACCGAGATTATTATAATCTAAACATGATCACCGTCCAATTTTTGTTGTTATCTGTGCCGTACTCGGACTCATTTCTTATAATTTTTAAACGACATTAATATCAATTTCATTCAAAACTGTTTCCTGTGATTAAAAAAATCCACTAAGACCTGGGATTGATTACCTCATCTTTTGCTCGGTAGCCCGATAGAATAACAACCAAGCCACCGAGACATATTTTTCAATCTATTCACTTATTGGGGAACGTGCATTAATTACGTCACCAAAACACTTTTTTACAAGCCCTTCTCCTTGTCACGTTTTTAGTATGGACCTTCAAATTTTTTGTATGGATCGTCACGTTTTCCCAATTGGTTGCATTGGTTGAAAGCATGTCTCTTATACACTTTCAATTGACATCACTTATCAGACGTATATAGTCTCATGAGATTGTGGCTAGGCTCTGGATGCCGAAATTCACGGTGCTGAATCCCGATTACAACTTTTTTTCATGTGAGGAAAATATTCAAACGATCGTCAAATGAACTTCTTCCATTAGGGAATCGTATAAAATTTGCAATAATGTCTACTGGCATATTTTCATACGAAATTTGAGTGAATTCCTTTCAATTTGTTCGCTCAGTGTACTTATACTAACATTCTATACAGCTATAATCACTAAGCTGTATAGCGGCTGAGGTATTTTTAATATAAAGGCTTTTGAAAAGCAATAACAAAGCTAACAAATAAAACTGTGTAAGAGAACACAGAATGATAATTCAAAAGCTAAACCGACTAATTTCTTAGCTGCATAAACAAGCTGTGTAAATGCAGACAAACATTGTTCGCATTAGAGCTTTATTTTCAAAGTATGTAACCTAGAGCTGAATGTTGTGTTAAAGCTGTGTTACATTATGCATAAGTACTGTTTCGATTTTTTAATTCTGCTTATAAGCTTATTCAGCTTCACTTGCTTTTATACAATTATAAAACAGCTTATAAGTTCTTAACTTCGGCTTGGAAACTAAAAATGTTAGTTGGGAAGGCAGTCAAGGTAGCGGATCCGTTCCTGCCTTGACCTACCCTGCATGGGGATGTGTGGCAAAGGATTGTGTGCTTGCTAGCGAAATACTGCTTTACAAAAGCCCTACGCTCAATTTCAAACTACTTCTATTCAATATATGGGTTTGGTAAAGAAAAAGAAATTTCGTTCGAACACGATACCGACCTATATGAATGAAATTCTGCAGTTCTGCTCACACGTTCACTATATGACGTTCAACTAGAGTGTACGGAACATTTGAGTTGCAAACATGTTTGTTTTAGTGTTAAAATGACTTTAAAATTATGTTTTCATACGCAACATCCATCTTTATTAACGGTTAAAATTTATATTATTTCACATGAATTCCAATTTTTTGCTCGTCATTACCTTACATACTATCTTCTCTTAACAAAATAAAACCATAACAATTTTCATGATTTTTCTTGACTTTTCCCGCTATGCCATTATGGGCTCACAGAAACATACTTGTTCCCATAGTGGTTGCGTTATAATTTGAACAAGACTCTGTTGACAGTCAAAAAAATTGTAAACAAAATAAGTTCTTGATAATTTTCGTTGCAATTATTTTTATTGATAATACAGCCTATTTTTATTGATAATACACAATTGTAACATCTTTGTTCGTTGCAGACTGCATTTGACAACGATAACTGCACCCAAATACGATGAAGCGGCAATCTCCTGCCACCTGGAATTAGTGACCTCCAAGCAAAAGTCACTATCGATCCTACAGGGGTGTCCGACAAAATGGTGTTTAAACTATTTTTATTGTTGGATTAAAAAATCACTACACACTTAGATTTTTACAGAAATCTGTCAAGTTTTACCGAATTCTCAACAACTGATCGTTCGGTAATCCGATTTAATGGATTTCGGTAAATTTTTACAGATTTCTGTAAAGCAATCTGAGTGTACACAGTAAAAAGATTTGTTGAATATTACACAAAATCACAACGTGAATAATTGCGATGTACAACATATTCGCGACGTACAATGTAGTTTTCGGATATTATTCGATGAATAAAAAGGTTTATAGTGGAAATTAAAACAAAAGGATAGTTTTATTATTAAATATGAGATAGGACATTAAAAATAACTAACGAAAACATAAACTCCATTACAAAAGGAAGAAGACATTAATACATTTATAAAAATGGAAAATTTGACATCAACGGAAATTATGAATAAAACATCTGCCCTATCGTCTTGCCTCAATTAAACCACTAAAGTCATACTCACTATAGTACATACATACTATAGTACAATGCAACGGTAGAACATTTTTCCGTCACAATTCTTGCATAGATTTCCATTCATCGTCTCCGAAACTCTTCAAATGGTACCAGGCATAATCAGAACCTTTTTCGTCAAATCTCCCATCGGATGGTAGGTTTTTTTTTATCATAGATGTTTGTCAGATGCCTATCTGCCTATGACAAATATTTGGCTATTGGACAAACAGTGTACTACAAGCTTTACACCCCGTTCGCACTACAACTTATATTACGTGGTATAGACTATCTTGATATCAGCATGTATACATCTAGTTTTCACTGGAAATAATGTACATGGCATTTGATGTCAAGATACTCTATATTAAGTAATATAGGTTGTAGTGCGAACGGGATATTAGTCTTAACACGTTGATATAAACGCTTAAGCATAGCTACTACACAGCAATCGAAAAAATATGTATGTTAAACACTGTTTACAATACTCGTGGACAATATTACGGCAATGGTGATGTTTTACCGTTATAAAGCGCAATTAACATTTAACTTTATGAATTTTGTATTATAATTTTTATATATATAAATTTATATACCCCCGTGTACTCAACAGATTCGAACTCTGCACCTTCACCATAAGATCGGTGACTGTATCCTCAGATCCATATCAGCTGTACGGAAAGTGTTCAAAACATGTTTTAGTTCTAATAATGCTGAACAACAATGATTGCTGATGATCTTTACGAACAGATTCATACTGTTTTTAAAATCAGTGTTACCGAGATTATTATAATCTAAACATGATCACCGTCCAATTTTTGTTGTTATCTGTGCCGTACTCGGACTCATTTCTTATAATTTTTTAAACGACATTAATATCAATTTCATTCAAAACTGTTTCCTGTGATTAAAAAAAATCCACTAAGACCTGGGATTGATTACCTCATCTTTTGCTCGGTAGCCCGATAGAATAACAACCAAGCCACCGAGACATATTTTTCAATCTATTCACTTATTGGGGAACGTGCATTAATTACGTCACGCAAAACACTTTTTACAAGCCCTTCTCCTTGTCACGTTTTTAGTATGGACCTTCAAATTTTTTTGTATGGATCGTCACGTTTTCCCAATTGGTTGCATTGGTTGAAAGCATGTCTCTTATACACTTTCAATTGACATCACTTATCAGACGTATATAGTCTCATGAGATTGTGGCTAGGCTCTGGATGCCGAAATTCACGGTGCGAATCCCGATTACAACTTTTTTTTCATGTGAGGAAAATATTCAAACGATCGTCAAATGAACTTCTTTCCATTAGGGAATCGTATAAAATTTGCAATAATGTCTACTGGCATATTTTCATACGAAATTTGAGTGAATTCCTTTCAATTTGTTCGCTCAGTGTACTTATACAACATTCTATACAGCTATAATCACTAAGCTGTATAGCGGCTGAGGTATTTTTAATATAAAGGCTTTTGAAAAGCAATAACAAAGCTAACAAATAAAACTGTGTAAGAGAACACAGAATGATAATTCAAAAGCTAAACCGACTAATTTCTTAGCTGCATAAACAAGCTGTGTAAATGCAGACAAACATTGTTCGCATTAGAGCTTTATTTTCAAAGTATGTAACCTAGAGCTGAATGTTGTGTTAAAGCTGTGTTACATTATGCATAAGTACTGTTTCGATTTTTTAATTCTGCTTATAGCTTATTCAGCTTCACTTGCTTTTATACAATTATAAAACAGCTTATAAGTTCTTAACTTCGGCTTAGGAAACTAAAAATGTTAGTTGGGAAGGCAGTCAAGGTAGCGGATCTGTTCCTGCCTTGACCTACCCCGCATGGGGATGTGTGGCAAAGGATTGTGTGCTTGCTGCGAAATACTGCTTTACAAAAGCCCTACGCTGAATTTCAAACTACTTCTATTCAATATATGGGTTCGGTAAAGAAAAAAGAAATTTCGTTCGAACACGATACCGACCTTATATGAATGAAATTCTGCAGTTCTGCTCACACGTTCGCTATATGACGTTCAACTAGAGTGTACGGAACATTTGAGTTGCAAACATGTTTGTTTTAGTGTTAAAATGACTTTAAAATTATGTTTTCATACGCAACATCCATCTTTTATTAACGGTTAAAATTTATATTATTTCACATGAATTCCAATTTTTTGCTCGTCATTACCTTACATACTATTTCTCTTAACAAAATAAAACCATAACAATTTTTATGATTTTTCTTGACTTTTCCCGCTATGCCATTATGGGCTCACAAAAACATACTTGTTCCCATAGTGGTTGCGTTATAATTTGAACAAGACTTGTTGACAGTCAAAAAAAAATTGTAAACAAAATAAGTTCTTGATAATTTTCGTTGCAATTATTTTTATTGATAATACAGCCTATTTTTATTGATAATACACAATTGTAACATCTTTGTTCGTTGCAGACTGCATTTGACAACGATAACTGCACCCAAATACGATGAAGCGGCAATCTCCTGCCACCTGGAATTAGTGACCTCCAAGCAAAAGTCACTATCGATCCTACAGGGGTGTCCGACAAAATGGTGTTTAAACTATTTTTATTGTTGGATTAAAAAATCACTACACACTTAGATTTTTACAGAAATCTGTCAAGTTTTACCGAATTCTCAACAACTGATCGTTCGGTAATCCGATTTAATGGATTTCGGTAAATTTTTACAGATTTCTGTAAAGCAATCTGAGTGTGTACACAGCAAAAAGATTTGTTGAATATTACACAAAATCACAACGTGAATAATTGCGATGTACAACATATTCGCGACGTACAATGTAGTTTTCGGATATTATTCGATGAATAAACAGGTTTATAGTGGAAATTAAAACATAAGGATAGTTTTATTATTAAATATGAGATGGGAAATTAAAAATAACTAACGAAAACATAAACTCCATTACGAAAGGAAGAAGACATTAATACATTTATAAAAATGGAAAATTTGACATCAACGGAAATTATGAATAAAACATCTGCCCTATCGTCTTGCCTCAATTAAACCACTAAAGTCATACTCACTATAGTACATACATACTATAGTACAATGCAACGGTAGAACATTTTTCCGTCACAATTCTTGCATAGATTTCCATTCATCGTCTCCGAAACTCTTCAGATGGTACCAGGCATAATCAGAACCTTCTTCGTCAAATCTCCCATCGGATGGTAGGTTTTTTTTAAAAGGACAACTACGTTATTAGGATCTCGGCTTCAGTAGAAGCACAAATTACACTGCAACCCGGAGGTGGTGGGCCCGGCGTCGGTTTATGATATGTGATTTTTATATTCATGCAACTAATAATTTTGTTCTGATGTAATTTGAAGACCGATGTAATATCCCATCAAGTGGATGTTATTGTGCATCGTATTTCTTTGATAACAGCAGGAAATTTTTAATACGGTAATACGTTAGCATCAATTATGTTGATGATTGACAGGATGACAGGTATTGGTGGGTTTAACAACAAAAACTAAAACACAGGTGCGGAGAAGGTAAAGTTGGTATATTTTAGCATTTTTAAGTTTTGCTGATGCAAATATATGTTATTCCAAAAATAGACCACCGCAGAAGACGCCCTAAGTTGAGAGCAAGAAAAAAGCTAATTGCGAAAGCAATAAGCTTGAAACGCTAAGAAAAAAAGAAAAAGAAGAAGATACTAGCTATTGATAGTTTTATGCTTTTCGAGGTAGTCTACGAAGAGTATGCCATGACAATCCCCTCTTGTGATGACCTCTTATAAATTTATGATTGCTATGATACGGGGGTCGCTCCAATGTTGCCAGATATGTTTACACAGTAATCCCATTGAAAATAAAGTAATTAAAAAACTTTCTTTTGTCGTTCGGGAAATGAAGCTGCATCAAACTAAACGTTAATTGATAAGGTTTCATTGAATTTCATTGATGCTTACGAAATTCTGCTGTGATGAGAAAGCTTGAGCAAGAGAATGTCTTCCTCGTATGCGTTCCCAATGGAGGCCTTTACCTACTCTCGGCAAACGATTGGATCTCTCGGGAACCGATGAAAACGGAGACCCGGATGTGACACGTCACTGCGACCACATTTTTTCGCTTTGCACTTCAACTGATCAACTGATTTAAAATAATCCACTGCAAAAGTGAACTTTTATTTCCGCATTTGCTCTACACACCAAATAATCTTAAACTTATTCCAGCATAATTTTTTGCAGGAAACACATCAGCAAAACACTTGTTACTGATATACCAGCATATCTTAAACAAATAACTGAAACACAGCATCAATATTTACTGAATATCCTTTAGCATTCACATTTATGCTGTTAACCAGCATTCTTTTTGACATTTTGTGGAATCCAGTATTATTTACCGAAAATCAGCAAATATTGTCTTACTGATTGTAAATCAGTAACTAATATTTACCGAAGACCAGTAAACTATTTTGCCTGTCAGTTTGATGGATTGCTGATAAAAACGAATGAAGCTTTCGTGTCTCTTTGTTTTACAAATTGAGTTCTTAGTTTTAGATCCAACTTTATTACACCGGAATGTTTCCATCAGCTAAAAAGGTCAAATACGGTGCTTAGAGTACGAATGTAATACTGGGCAAGTTTACACATCTACATCCAAAAATACCCAAACGTTAGTAAAATAAAAAAATGTGAATTAATATATATTGAGTGATGTTATTTCCTTCGGAACGCTTACTTCTCATTATTAGAGAAAAAATCCATCACGTGGTGCAAAATGCATCAAAAAGGGCACACAAAAGATTGTGAATTTACTCGAGAAGATTATTTAAATTTTTCACATCAATTGTAAAACATGGGTTTCTTTTACAACTGAAATAAATAAAAACTTAGTTTAGTGAAAGAAAAATAAGTCGAAAACGTATTCTTTTATTTATAAATCAAAAAGAAAACAAAACATTAGCTGTGCTGTAGCACTGTGCTGTGTAGCGAATACTGTAATTTGCCGAAAATACATCAAAATGATTTGTCTTGATCTGCTGCTGGTTTATCCAGCAAATTGTGAGCTACAGGCTCAGTATAAGAGCTGTCACTTTTTTGAATATCAGTTTTGCTGGTTGATCAGCAATCTTGGTTTTGCTGTATGCATTGCTGAAATAACAGCACAAAAAATCAGCAAAACTTTGCTGTTTTCCAGCAATACAAATTTGGTGTGAGTTGTCACAAACGAAAAAAGTGAAAAAAGCAGTGACTACTAGCAACACCACCAAACCAACAACAAACTGCCTGCTTGTAACATAACTCGACGGAGGCGGTAGAGGCGGTTGTCAAAGTGGCCAATAAAAAACGGTCTTTTTTGACAGGTAAATGGTCTTGTTTTTGCACTAACAGCTGGCAGGTCCTGTCCTAGATTGAGCCTCCCTACACGGTAATCTTAATTTACGCTCTTAAGACTATAAAGTATGCCTTTTCGAGGGAAACTGGGACTACGCCAAAAAGGAGTATATTACTTTTACTCCCTTTTGCGTAAACTGAATGTACGTCATAATGTGCATACTTTTTACTCCTTTTGAAAAGTGTAAAATGCATACTTTTTACTCCTTTTGAAAAGTAAAATATGCATACTTTTTACTCCTTTTGAAAAGTAAGTATGCATACTTTTTACTCCTTTTGAGAACATAAAAGATGTATACTTTTTACGCATTTCGAAAAATTAATATCGCTCGTGTATGGCTGAAAACGACTCTATGCCGAAATTCAAATTCGAAAGTGAAAAAGACATGAATACATTACACAGTCATGTTTATTCATTGACAAAAAAAATTACATATGCCTTTGTAGGTTTTGCGTTTAAAAAATATCACGCATTTTGTTACAGACGCTCTGGAACAATTCATGTTAATGTTAGAACAGCGGCTGGATAGTCAAGAAAAAAATTAATTTGATTGTTTTGCTCAGGAAGCACCAGCACATTGGCTCCAAGCTCGGTTCCAAGCCTAATGATTCGTCCCTAATTCCTGCATCCGGGCATGGAAGACCTGATTTGTTGCATATAGTGTTAAACATGTGTAATACCTCACAAAAGCAGATATTTAACTTACCTGTCAATTTCGTGAATGCGACTATATCCAATGGATAATTTTTCCATTTTGCATACTGCAAAACAATTTCCGAACTTATACCCGGTGCTTACAAAAATAAATGCTTTTTTGAAAATGGCGTCAACGGGCAGAGTTAACTTTCTTTTCTCAGCGGTGCCTACTTTTTACACATGTTTTGCCGCCGTTGACATACTTGAAAAGGCGTAAAAAGTACTCTTCATTAATGTATAAAAACTAGTCACTTTTTGACGTATCAACTATAATCTTGAAAATGTGCAAAATATAGTCATAAAATGAGTTTTCCAGATTTACCGTGTAGGCCGCTTTGGAGCACTCGTACCGGCTTCAGTCAATTGCCGGGCACTCATTCTGTTCGCTGGTGTGTAATAGTGGATCCAGGCCTCATCAACAGTTACCAATCGCCGAAAGTCCTTCCGATTCCGCATCAGCAAGTCTAAACCAAGGGTAAGTCGCTAAGAACAGTGTGTCAGCCACGATGTCTCACACACTACACGAATATGTTTTCTAACAACGGCACTTTGATTTTCAATCCATACCACATGTGTATCACACTGAGGCACACTTTTGACAGATGAGCTTATAGAAATATGAAACCAGCAACCTTGCCAATATGCATTGCCTGTTTGCCAGGCTCAGCAGAAAATAACAATTTGGGCTTTCAACACATCGGCACCTTTGGCACATTACGGGAACTCCGAGAACATTGCAACGCTTGTTGACACACTCAAAAAAAATAGCACAGGAGAAAATTGTGCTAAGCGATCCACCCCTTGGTCTAAACACTGTTTCGAAGTCCCCTCGCGTTCGTGTTTTTGGTCAAGAGTGAGCATGTGAGGCAGGATAACTTTTTCATAGGCTGAATCTTGCGCAAAATATGACGTGTGCGCTCAGTACTAATCTTTGTGTTATCTGCTAGCTCACGCGTCTTCACTTACCGGTCAGCCAACGCCATTTCATGAACTTTTTTAACATTGTCCTCTGTAATCGCATCGGGTGGCCGCCGCTGGAGACTTGATCGGCAGTGGAGTTGCGGCCACCACGAAACTCTCGAAACTAATATTTACGGGTAATCTAACGGAGCATTTGCACCATAATATCCATTCTTTTGCTCCTTCATCGTTGTGCCTCTCAAAAAATAGTGTTTTATTTATGAGAGAACGAAAATCGTGTTTATTCATATTCAACATGATGCCAACATTGGCGTAACTACTGGGGGTGCCTAGGGGGCCAGGCCCCCTCCAGGATTCTGTAGCCCCCCCCCCAGGAAAAACACTAATATATTTCTAATTTGAAATGAAATACTATTCATAATCTCTAAGGAAGTGTAGGGTTTTTTCCTAGTGTTTTTTTTTTTTTACTTTGCTTTCTCTAGAAATAGTTTCAACGAGAAACTGTTTCTGAAGGAGTAAAGTGCACATACCCTCTTCGCCACACTTTTCTTTTATCCCACTGTACCTTATAGGATAAAAATTCGGTATATATATTAAGAAAACTATAGTTAACGACAATTAGATCCATGAGAATTCCGATATATCAACATTACATCCACTTCGCTCGAGAGTTTGCGTCTGTTAAAATGTTTTGAAATTGGAAATATCCTCCCAGCATCATGGGTTCCCACTAGTGAATTGCTAGAACCAAAGATGTGAAGAGAAAGTATTGATAGGTCCTAAAGCGGTCGACAGGTTATGAAATTGAATAAATAAATTTGAAATTGAGCATAGGGCTTTTGTTAAGCAGTATTTCGAAACAAACGTGCTTGATCGTTCTCAAATACCGCCAAAGGCACATTATGGTTCTTGCGATGTGATATCTCTGTTTTTACACTCCCTAAAGACAACATGTGATGGAAATCAAATTCCAATTAGAAGTTTTTGAAAACACAACTTCTCATGTTTACCAGTAGTGTTTTTTCTCGTCATTGTTTACTTAACAACCTCGCAGAGAAACCCGGGAAGGTGTCGTATGCTGATCCTCTTAACAGCATGTTTTGGCGGAAACCCAATCATTGAATATATACACTACTATTTTTTTTATTGCGTTTGCTTCGAAATACTGCTTAACAAAAGCCCAACGCCTTAGCCCTAAACAATTCTTAATTCTAATAATTCAATTTTATTAATATTAAAACCTCCAAACTCATAACTAAAGTAATAGCGACAGTAAAATGTGGAGCCTGTTATGTTGAAACATAAGATTTGAAACACTTTTCTGTGTACGTTTTTTAATTGTATTATTCAAGAAGGTCTTACAATAATGAGTTTTGTTTATAAGCGTATTTTAGAATTCACGGTATTATTTTCTCTTGTACGAACAATTTAGTAGAGTATAGACTCCCCAGATTGATTAAAAGTTTCGAAGCTAACGAATGTCCATAAGCAAAATATGGAGATAGAAGTTTATTCATTAACGATAATATTTTCGAAAATGTAGCTTTAGAAGTAAGGTAAACATGGTAGTAAGGTACATTCCTGAAATCATAACATTTTTTGGGGTTGACTTCAGTACCAGTAGGTGTCGATATAGATTGCATAATGGACCTGTATGTCAGATTTTATGAAAATTCGCTTCGCTTTTATTATAACAGTTGTATCGATATTTATTCTTAAGATTTCTTTAAAAGATTTGATTTTCAATCAAAAGGTTCTAGTTTTGGCTGAAATAGTTTTTATTAAACAGTGGTGGCCAAAATAATCAATACATCTACAGTTTTTCATACAAAACATTTATATTTGACATTCTTTATGTCTAGACAATAGAAGTAACCTGAATTTCAAACTGTGTTGAATTTATAAACTGTGCTTCAAAGTCTTTAAAATTACCACCATCTTAGAAAACTTTATTTACTCACCCATGTTTGAAAATTTTATTTACTCCAACATGTTTGAAAATTTTATAACCATTTATTTTCTTTTTCAAAATAGTTTATTTCATAGGAATGAAAAATTTTGCCAAAAAACTCATTCTTGTTGAACTTTTCAATTTTAAATTATTTAAAAACAAATTTTTGGCCAAATCTACTAACAAAAACAAATCTGATGCCATTTTGTAGACTGTACTTGAAAATTTAAAAATTCAAAAGGGTGCATTTGTTATTTTCCCTATACTGTAGTTGTTAAATTCTTTTGCCATACCTTCATAAAATTTCGAAAAATTTCCATGGAATTTCGATGCCCCAGAATACTATCAATGTCAAACAAAATCTTAAGTTTAACCTCAAATTCCCCATGGATATTTCTTTCGAACTGCCGTGCAGTTCTCAGTAGGTTTTGATGAAATAAACCTCGGAAATCTCCTTCACAATTTTTGAACTCTCCTTAGAAATTTAGCTCGATATAACTTATAAATTTTCATTGTATTTTTCATAGTATTTCACTTTAAAACAAACTTGGTTGATAATTTGCTCACAGATCTTTCAAAGAGTTATTCAATAAAAACTTAAATCGAATTCCATTGAATGGCTTTAAAATATCCACATTGTGGAAATCGAGAAAATAATCTCTGAATTTTTAAATTACTGTTTGTTTTTGTTTAAATTCCTTTATCATCAAGATTTTCAGCCCTGGGCTTGTTCATCTCCCGTCGTAGTCACTAAAATAACGTTTAGGTGTGTTTCGTAACTTTGTCCGGGGTTAGATTTGAACTCGTGACTTTGGCATGAGAGGTATGGATGCTAACCACTGTTTTTTTTATTACTGTTACTGTTACCTGTTTTTTTATTCAGTAACCGGTAGTTCTCATCTACGTTGGAATACAGTCATAGCAATGATAAAGTGTTCTGCTTTGTTTGCCGCATTTTTTGCGCAAAGGCTTTGCGAACGCAAAATGAAAAGTTTATTTGAACTATTTTCAATAATTGGAGAAAACTAGGCGAGAAAATAAAAGCTCATGACGATACTACATTGCATAAGGAATGCTTCGAAAAATATTTACTTCACAAGCAATCGAAGAGCAAAAGCAACATTGTAGAGAAAACGTTAAGAAGCTGAAGGAAGTTGTGAAGGATGAGTATCTACCGACAAAATTTTGAAGATTTTAAACGCGTTATCCAAATCAATCTAAATTTTAATATAAATTTAAAATGTTTATTGATTCAATGTTGTTCTTTGAAGTTTTAATATATTCAGTTTTAGAGCTATATAGATTCAGGTCTATTCTGTGCCTCGGTTAGTGAAGATGCCTTAAGAGAATCGAGTAAGGTGACTACAGTAACCTCGTGTGAGTCCATTCTCCATTTGATCCACACAGAATTTATTTCTCTCTCTTTTTTTTCTTTTTTTAAATATATTTCGTCAAACCATCAATCGTAGACTACATTAATGTTCTGATCTCCTATAATTACTTAATGTATTGAAATATCTTTTCAGTTTTCTACGAGGCATACTAAGGTCAATCATTTCACTATGTTCATTATAAGCATTCATCATCTGATTTAATGGTCCGAATTTAGTATAATTTGTACGATGATGATCTAAAGCGAACAAATTTCGATTACGTAGTTGTCGTGTCGGTACATAAAAGTTTAATTTTGACAATAATTCAGTTAAATCTATTCGTTGCGTAACGTGGTCGTTGACAAATGAGACCATAACGTAATCTCGACGCTCTTTCAATGATTTAATGCTGAATAATACGAGGTACATATTCACCACACTTGATTCTTTTAATACATCCCGACTCATTGAGGTACAGAATAGACTTAATTATTCGATTAAACTTGTTTTGATTTATCAATTAAAATAACCTGTCCTCAACAATTGCGCTACTTTCTTCGCTCTTCTCAATATTTCTATAAACGAAAAAATCCTTCGGGTAGGCCCCCTCCAGGCCCCCTCTAGACTAATTGTCTAGCGCCGCCAATGGATGCCAAACACCTAAGCAACAATCAGCTGTCAAAACAAAACTAAGGGCAGTATCGCAATGAAATTTAACCTTTTTTTTTTGCAGTAGTATCAACAATCAATATGTAACTAGCGATTTGAAATTGGTTCACTGTTGTAGAACCCCTTGGTCCGAATTACACCTTGAAGCCAGCACCTTGTTATACATATTTGCGCCTTTGTTTTGATTTGCTGTGTTATTTTGACAGAGTATTTGAGAGTGTGTTCATGTGAGTTCATTATAAGGGGTGCATTATTGAGCTTGGGACCGAGCTTGGGACGATGTTCTAGTACTGACTGAGCCAAGAAAAAAATCGTTTTTGTATGGGACCTACTGGTCTTAGAGTTAGTCTATGGTAGTATTGCATTTGCTTCAGTTTCCTGTTTTAAAATAAACTATGAAATTTCGTAATGTAAAACTTAAAAAGGTTCCCTGTCAAACACGCAAGGGTTAATAAATCATAAGGGAAAAATTGCAGACATAACAAATTTTTTTTTCGATTCTACGTTAAGATAATGTTGGATATAAGAAATAATTGTGCATAATCTGAATGTTAGCGAAGTTAAGAACTATTGACATCCCGAAATTCCCAGAATCACGCATAACTTTATTCCACCAACTAGCATCATTATTGATGCATTTGATATTTTCGACTACGGTATATTTACGTAATCGATCCCATATATTTTGTAACGTTCTCATAGCAGTCGCACAATGGAACCATTTCTTTCATAAATCCAAAAGAAGTCACGCAGCTCAACGTGCGGTCTGTTGTGCTTCCAGAGATGCTTATCAGACGACTGGCTTTAGTCAGATTCGTAGTGAATTAAAATCCCAATCAGGCACTGCTTCTATTCTTCTATACTTTTTTTTTCGATTGCAACAGGCGATTGGATCAGATTTCGTTCACGGGCGGATTTATTGGATACAATTTTGTACACCCAACTGCCCTTGATGCTTGATTCGGGAGATGTAAAGGGTTTTATTTCTTTAAAATTGTGAGAAGCGATTGATCGAAGTAACTGTTGTTAAACTATAATGGGCTGACTAACGTCTGTTTGACAACCGTTTGATTACCGAAAAATAACTAGGCAAACTGCGTGGTTCAATGTAGAAGCATAACTCGAATGATTTTAATCATAAAACCGGAGTCGTGTAATCGGATTAAAGGCCACTAATGGAAATAAGGGTGGCGAAAATTAATTAAATTTTGTTCAACGTAAACATGTATGTGCATCGAACGATTTGAAAACCATTCAAGGTGGGGATTTTGAGATTGACAATCCATAAAAGCTTCGCCGCATGATTTATGCTCGATGCCCTTTGCCCGACCACTGGGGACCTTTCTCATGAACCCGTGAAACGCACAATTGGGTTCAGCCAACTGTCATCGTACGACTTTATCACTACCCAATCCAGTATGCCGTCCTGAATTCCTCGGCCCAGGAAAATTAATGTGTTGAAAATTATATACCTTTCAGCCGAACCACGGTTGGGGGAAAATAAACTTTTTTCGAAATGCCATACATGATAGGTATCTTGCGCAACTTTCATCGATTGAAATCGAAATCATCCTCAAAATCGATGCACATTTAAATAACAACAGCTTGAAAATGTGGCTTTTTAATGTGTCCCATCATCAGCCTTCGCCATCGCCTTTAAATCGTTATAGTCGATCGAAACGTAAACGGGAAGTCCTGCCTTAAAAACTGATCGCTGTATCTTTTCAGTCATTAATTAGGATTAGCTTCGGTCAGCTATGAATCGGTTTTGAAACGTCGTTCTGATCTGGCATTTATCGTGTTTCGGGATGTCATTAATATGCAAAACATTTTGTGCAAAATGATTGTGGTTTACATTTGAATTGACAAATTTGTTGATCGGTTACCATGGCAACCGATACGGCTTCGTTGAACTCTTTTACCTTATCCAATTAATAAATGTGAGTATCTTGGCATATCATGCGGATTACCACCTGTCAGATCATTAATCAAAACTTAAACCGCTATCTTTTTCCCTTCTGGATGTGTTTGTTTTTGTTCCTGCACTATAAATTACGAGTAGAAATCGGCTCAAGATATGAGAAGTGATCTAGACTGATAGCATGAGCAACCTATCAAACTTCACGATGATACCCGCACTCTAAAACCCATCCGTTACTCACGGCAACGGAAAACTGTGCGTTCATCCGAGGGTGCTAATGGGATGATGCCTTCACAATGCCGCTGTGGGACCAGGGAACCTGTCCGCACGTTCACATTTCTTTTCACTTCTGGCCAAGATCGCCAACCTCGTACGATAGCTGCCAGTATCAGATGCGGTGCGCGAACCTGCTACTTGTAGTTCATTAATCAAAACAAATAGACATGTTTTTAAGTGGCTGTTTAGTCCGTTGATTCCATCGATCATATTTGTTTTAGTGATTCTTCCATAATATCTTTTCACGTAGATTTATTGCAGGTTTATGGCTTCGTTTACGGCCGACAGGTTAGCCAGGAGCAACTGAAAACGATCGCTGTCAATTGATAGGAATAGAATTAACAAATATATTTGAGTCGTGTTTTTTCTTTCTTCTTAAGTGCTCTGATTGACTGCGAAGTGATAAATAAGCACGAAGGACATAAAACCTGGCGGTTTTGTCTGACTAATTTAGCTCGGCTAATCATAAATCAAACTTTGCCAGTTTATGAGAGTCATGGAACTGCTCCAACTGTGAAATTCGTCATTTGAACATTTCAAGCAGAGTTTTTTTTTCGTATGAGCCACCCTAAGAACGGACGTTTCTGCTAGTCAGAGGTAGGTACCTCTGCTTTATTTATGATTAAGTTTACATCGGAGATACTCGTGAGCTACGAAACAGAATAAAAACTTGTTTCGATCAAAATTTGATAGACTAAATCTTGACGCATTTCCTTTCATCGTGCATTAAAAATGTTTGCACACCCCTCGTTTTGAAGATGTGTGCGTGTAGCATCATGCCTCTATTTTGATTTTGAGATTAGCACTTCAGTTATCAAAATGTCGTCGAAGGAAGAGAAGCAACGCATCAAAATTTTGCACGTGCATGGCGAAAATCCAAACTACTCTCACGCCAAGTTGGCGAAATTGTTGATTGTGGCTAAATCAACTGTTACCAACGTATTAAAAGTGTTCGGTGAACGTTTGTCGACAGCCAGGAAAGCTGGATCGGGGGGAAATCGAAAGCCGGAGGCCACAGCGACGACAAAAAGAGTTGCCCGCTGTTTTGAGCGGAACCCCAACCTCTCCGTCCGAGATGTCGCAAAGAAGCTGGGAGTGGCGCCTTCAACCGTGGATAGAGCTTAAAAACGAGCTGGACTGTCGACTTACAAGAAAGTGGTGACTCCAAATCGCGACGATAAACAAAACACGTCGGCCAAAGCACGATCGCGAAAGTTGTACACGACGATGCTGACGAAGTTTGATTGCGTGGTACAGGACGATGAAACTTACGTCAAGGCAGACTTTAAACAGCTTTCTGGACAGGAATTTTATACGGCAATCGGACGGAGAAAGGTGGCAGATATTTTCAAGCACATTAAACTGTCAAAGTTCGCGAAGAAATATCTGGTGTGGCAGGCCATCTGTACCTGTGGCTTGAAGAGCAACGCTTACATTGCGAACGGAACCATCAACCAGGAAATTTATCTGAGCGAGTGCCTACAAAAACGTCTACTGCCTTTCCTGAAGCGACACAATTCTTCCGTTCAATTTTGGCCGTATTTGGCATCTTGCCATTACAGGAAAAAAGCCATGGAGTGGTATGCTGCCAACAACGTTCAAGTGGTGCCCAAGGACCAGAATCCTCCCAACACGCCAAAGCTCCGCCCAATCGAACAATATAGGGCAATCTTCAAGCGCAACCTTAAAAAGACTCAAAAAGCTGTTGTGAGCGAGAAACAGTTCAAGGGAAACTGGCATTCTGCGGCGAATAAAGTGGACAAGATGACTGTACGAAATCTTATGACAGGTGTTAAACGAAAGACCCGGCAATTTTACCGAATGCGAAAAAAAGCAAGCTCAGCTGAATATTTCTCCTGTATTTTGTATTAACTGAACATGAAAAAGAATAAGAATTTGACTTATTAATAAAAACTTTGATCGACTCGCACAGTTTACTGTTTGACCAAAGTTTGATCGGAACACCGTTTAGCAGCTGCTTGCAGTCTACTGTGAAACATTTGCCTTAAGTTATGGTTTGAGGAGCTATTACTAAGCTTGAAGAAACAATCATATAAATAATGGAACTGTCGTTGACTTTTCGCCCTCAATAAGATCATCGATGATGGTGTCGTTCCAACCTGGGAGGGAGTGTGGCAATTTGGAAGCGCCAATGGGAGGGATTGCAATAATAATCGAGCGACATCAATCTTACTTTTGTCGATGAACGATTTATCGGCAAAATGTTCAGCGATAATAGAATCCAAGCATAACACAAAGTGAAAGATTTTTTTTCTGAAGGATAGGTGTGGGATTTTCCTTTGCCTTCAGCCATCAATGCTGAGAATCTGCCAAAATTTTTGTCAAAAGGTGCCTTGACGACAAAGAGAGCAAGTAGTACTGGTTTTGCTAATGCTCCCAATCATGTAGCCACAAACATGGAATACTGCATTAGCTTCAGCATTACCTATGGCCCAGCGAAGTTGTTTTGCCATAGAAGATACTTCAACCTTTGAGAAATCAAGTAGTTTTCTAGCGCTCAGAGCTGCTTTTGACGAATTTGGTTGCTGCTGATTATCGATGCTTTTCAAGTGATCCATGAAACCTGACAGGTATTCCCGATCGTCCAAACTGTACGAAGAATTTTTCACTTCCAACATATACTGGGACAGCGTGATGGTTCTGAGGTGGCTCTTGAACTGCAGTGGAGTGGGTCTTCGCTGTTTAGACCGAACAACTGAAAACAAAGTTTCCACGCAGTCTTGCGTGAACCGTGACGTGTAGAGATACGGGTAACCAAGATCTGTTAAAACGTTCTTCTGTAATCGGAGGATAGCGTTGGTGGCCATAATGAGTGCAGCTTGCCACGGTTTCCAATGACCATCGGAACCAACCTGAAGCACGAAAATGCCATATTTTGTACAGAATACAGTTTGTGTATATTAACCTTGATATCGAACACGAGATGCACCATCATTTCTAAATGATGAATATTGGCATCGTATTTGACTTTATCTGACGGGTTCAACGCAAACTCGGGAGTTCTGGACGACATAAGGTCAAACCACTGGGACAGATCTTCAATGAACTGTGATGTTGCTTTAACTGGTTCGGCTGCCACGGAATGGTTACAGTATTTTGTAGCATTGCTCACCTTCATCTTGTCCACGTTGGAAGTTTTGGATCTTTCAAAATCAACATCCGCCGCCGTCAGCTTGTGCGCCATTTTGGTTCGTTGGTTTTCTTCATGTGCTACCAGTGGTGTTAAATGGTTTCGGTTGACTTCATTGGTAGTCAAGCCCTTTTTCTTCACATACCAATCGGGAAAACTAATAACAGCGTTCGAGATCCACCCGTTCACGGCATTCTTAAAGACATGCACGGGATCTGGGATAAACTCCAATCTACGGTCCGCTTCAACCGGATGTTCGATCGACAGATCGTTATGAATTGTATTTTTCTTTGTACTTACGCCATAGTCACTCCACATTGCCTTATTGGAGGCTCCACAATCAGAAGTAACGAAGTGTATTTTTAGACCAATTCCCTCTGCCTTCGATATTATTATAACGGAAATTGAGGCAGCCCTTAGGAATTGAATTTCCGGTGAATTCGTAAGCGACGATTTGCTTCCAACGAACATGAACTCCAGCCAACATGAACACCAAAGCATGTTTAGCCAGTTCGTCGCTTGGCGGCAAAGTTGTTGCCCCGAAATACTTTTGATTGTTTGTGCAATACCCCATAGCTTCGTCGATGCTCATCTCGTCTAATATCAATCCACAGTCCAGCTCTTTTCCACTCATCGAATTAACTTTGTGTTTCAATAATTCCTGAAATTTTTTGACAACATGAGTCCAATCAAATAATGTAAATGAACGGGTGATTATCTGGAAATTTGAGCTATTCTGTTTTCACGTATAATAACCAATAAGTCGTAAGAAATCGCGACTATAAAGATAAAAAAGAACGCATTGAGTTCCTCGTGTGCGCAAAATAATTTCATTTTTTATTTTATTTGTCTGGTCAAATAAAGTTTCTAAAATAAATCATTTACGATCCTTGTTGGATTATCTTACATATTTTGTACTCAAGGTTTTCATATCACAATATAATAAATACTTTTAAGGTGACTGCACAGCAAAATTTATTTTGTGATTTCACATTTATTTAAATGCACATCATCGAGGTTGAAAAAGTTATGTACCGTAACCCGGGGTATCTTTGATCAGCGGGGTAACTTTGATCAGATTGAGCCTAGCTGTATGAGCTTGAAAGAGTTTTTGTGAATACAGTTTGTATGTAATGATTATTGTTTCCTAATCAACAATTATTGTACTTTCAAATACTGTAGAGTTATGATTGGGAAACTAGGAGAATTAAAAATTAACACTTCATTTGATCACTTTTTAAAAATAAAAAATAAAACCTTGAAACACTTTTTCAAATTTTCGCTAGTAAACGCGAGCAAATTTCTTTTAATTCTACTATGAGCTTATCTTTTGACAGATAGGCCTATTTTGTCTGCTACTTACAGACTTTTCCAGTGTCGAGTGCTCGACTTGAAGGAAACATCACAGTAGGTCTAGTATTTATAGTAGGTTTGTTGGTACCGCGGTATGTGAGGTAGGAGTGGGTAGAGAAGTTCTTGAGTGTGTTTATGTGTTTGTTTGTATACCTGAAATGTTGTAGAGTTGTCAGAAAACATTTGTCAATTCCCAGACCTGCATCATCATCACTGTCAATTTCGACTGAGGCTAGTTGCGAATTTTCATCTGCATAACGTTTTTGCAACACCTCTTGGTTCATTTCTTTAGCCAATACATGCTGCTCTTCCTTTTGTGCTTCACTATTTGAAACACTTGCCACATCATCTTCACCTCCAGTCACGCAACATTCTTTCACTGATTCCTTTCGCATATCGTTCACTGATTCTATTTCCGCATTTCTCGATTCTTTATCTTCAACATCAACCAATTCCGCAATAACAGCAACAAAGTTTGCATAATTGTGATCGTGGAGAGCCGGAAACGAGTACAGAGGCCGAGATTTGAAGAAATCTGTTGGAGGTTCGTCATCCGAATTCAAAGTAAACGCACAGATGGTTGGAAGAGCATTTTTACATTGCAACCTCCGTCTCTTTGCATTACTTTTGAAACAGGCACCTTCAAAATGGGCCTGAAAAGATACAATCCAGAACATTCACAAATCTGAAGAACACATCGCAGCACTCATATTAGCTGCTGCTGTGTTTTATTTACACTGCATATCCGCGAACTCGGCTTGATTTCCACATCCGGATCCAACTGACAGAACGTTATCCACCGGGATCTTGTGATTCCATCGCTAGGGAAGCGAAAAAAAACCGACAGCAATATTTCACGAGACACTTCATTTTTAAGCTTCCCGCACGTGGAACGATGTTTAAGATCGTCAGAGTCACGCACTGGCTTCGACAAAAACAACGAAAGCAACGGTGACACGCAAAACAAAATTTGTTCATTAGCGGGTAGCATGCTTTGATAATTTTTTCACGTCAATTATTTTCTTGCGTCGTTGCAGTCGCTGTAATATTGATTTCGCGTGTAGTATTTAGCTCTCCCTCCCAGGTTCCAACAAGTGAACAACTGTCAAAAAATGTAAAAACATAAAAAATTTCGAGATGTGTTGTGAATCTAGATAATGAAACCATTGAGATTCACGAGCTCGCCCTTGCCTCCCAATCAGCATAAAGAGAATGTTTGTACCTCCGTTGCAATGGTTCAACTGAAACAATAGATCAGCTGTAGGGGGATGGGGGTAAGACGGACAGGGTTGGTAAGATGGACATGTGGCTAACAATTTTTTTTTTTGGTCGATGATTATGGCCACCCTATTTTCTTGCTAGTCAATGTTTTTAAGACACCCTATTAGTGTTTACACCTGTCAAAAGTGTAAAAAATAAACAAAATACTCCGCTTGGCAACAACTTTGCATGTGGATCTAATAATTCGGTGGAAGCCTGCAATGCCTGCCTTCAACTGTCGCGTTTTCTTTTGTGTTCTCGTTCATTCCGGTTGTTGTATTATTTTTATTTTTTTTTCCGTCGGCCTATTTCCTGACATGGTGACAATCACCGACGCCAGGAAGACGACTCCACTACCTGGACCCTACTAATCGACTCATGAATATGATCCGGGACAAATGGCTTTACTTTCCATCCAAAGGAATACGTGACCAGATTTTTTCGCCTCAGGAAAACCCACCGACGTCGACTGAGATTGAACCCAGACCCACTGGGGTGCCAGTAGCAGTCACGCTTACCACGACACCACCGACGGCGGATTTTTCCCGGTTGTTTTACACTTAACGAATTTTTTACTGGTGGGGTAAGCCGGACCACCACTAGGGTGGGTAAGATGGACAGTGGAAATAATGCCATCTTTTCTCCAATCACAGGTACGCCACGCTTCTACAAACGGACAACCGTAAAACGTGGACAGAAAGCCAGTTGGCCGCGGCCAGGCACGAACTGGATTGTGGAACCGCAGCCAAATACGGTATTCCCAGAACCACTTTAATAAGACGGATTGCGGCCCCTGCCACGCCCATGAGTTTGGAGCCGAAGGACACCGTTTTCACTGTTAAGCAGGAAAGCGAATTGGTGCAGTACCTGTTGTGTTTGGGGACTGCGTCACTCAGAAGGATGTGCAAAGACTGGCGTGCGAGCTGACCGAAAGGAATTTCCTTCCTTATCCTTTTAACAGAGCCAAGAAAGTGTAGAGAGTACGTGACTGGATTCTCAGCTTTTTTAAACGAAATCCAAAACTAAACTTCCAAAAACCTGAAGCCACCTCTGCTGCGCGTGCAAGAGGCTTCAACAACCAGCAGTCAAAACATTTTCAACAAACAACCTCCATTACTGTTTATCATTGACGAACATAAAGTTTGCATTAAAAAAAAATGGACAAAAATTGACGATTTTTCATGGGTTTACATTCACCCGCACTGACGAAACTACACGTGCAGCCTCAATTATAGTAACCCATGAATAAGCAGACAACATTTATCAGCTCTATCAGTCGCACTATTACTGGGATGGCAAAAAGGGTAACGCAACTCCGTTCATAAGTGTGCGCGTTCAAAGAACGGCAACCCGCCGCCTCGAAAACGAACATCGTGCGTCACTTTGTGGACGACGGATACGCCCATTTGGCATCTACAACATCTTGGCACTATTAGCCAACAATCAGAGCATCAAAAGAAACATGAACATTCATGTCAAAAAGCGGAAGTCGCGTGCACTAGTTTCGGAACTGCAGGCAATGACCCAGCGGCAGCGGCTGAATAAGATGGTCAACTCGATTTTTCGGCGAATCGCCAACTGGTGGTGGTAATGGACGACGAGACATATCTCACCCTGAATGGCAATGACTGGCGGGGCACTTCGTATTTTACTTCCCCCACGAAGGAAGTGAGCTCCGTGGTGAAATTCATTTCACACACCAAGTTCCCCAACAAGGTGCTGCTGTGGCTGACAATCAGCGAGAAGGGGATGTCAAAACCGCTCTTTTTTCCCTCCGGACTGGCTGTGAACGGGGAAATGTATAGTACGAAATACCTGCCGGAAGTTGCATCGTTCAGCAAGAAATACCATAAGGGCGAAGACGCGGTGTTTTGGCCGGATCTGGCTTCGGCCCACTACTCGAAGCGATAGTTGGAGGAGATGGAGCGGCTGAACATCAATGTGGTACCCAAGTCGGCAAACCTGCCCAACGTCCCCCAGCTGCGTCACATCGAGAATTTCTGCGCCACCCTGCAGCGTAAGATATGCTTCAACAATTTTGCCGCGAAAACTGAGGGCTGTACGATGTAGTAGATGTGATGGCGCAAGCTTTTGTTAAGGCTGCCACCACGAGTGTTACCATCACTGGATTCAAAGCATCCGAAATATGAATCTTTTGCATCGTCAGAAGTAACAGCCCAACCAGAAATACAAGCTGATATGGAGCCTGGAACATCATCAACACGCTTCACGGTAAATAAAGCTTGTTCGCGACAAAATCTTGACATATTGAATTTGGAATAAAACAAATTTGCTGTTAGTTCAATCCAAGATGCATATTTTATTCATTTAATTGTGCATTATTAGTTATTCTTAAAACAAATTGCTGTTACTTAATTAGGCTGCATGAAGAAACTACGAAGTTTTGAGTTTACTCCAGCCATTGGGGTCTGTTCAGACTTTTCTGCAACCGATTTAGCTGAATTTATTCAATGTTTTCGAAATTTTCCTATAGTTGTAGCTTATTGTTTATATTGAGAGAGTTCTCTCTTCACGAGAGCCAAATACCACATAGGTCGCAACTCCGGGCAGTTAGGTGGATTCGTCTTTTTCGGTACAACATGGACTCGATTCGCTTTATACCATTCCAAAACATCTTTGGCGTAGCGACAAAATGCCAAATCAGGCCAGAATTGCGAAGGAACGTCATGGTGGCGTAGGAATGGTAACAATCGCTTCTTTAAGCATTGTTTACGGTATATTTCCTTCTTTTCCGTTCCGGTAGTGATGAAACTTTGGCTTGTTCGACCACAGCTGCATATTGCCTGCCAAACCAAATACTTTTTGGGGCCTTTTTCTTCGTCCTGAAATGCTCCTCTACGCCGTTCTGTTGCATTGCAGTTTAATAAGACATTCCGGGAAGCTGCTTAAGGTCTTCCAGCATACAAGTTTCATCGTTCATTATCACGCAGGAAAAATTCGTCAAATATTCGCGATAAAACTTGCGAGCCCGGGTTTCAGCCGTCACCTTCTGTTTATCATTACGGTTCGGTACAGTGTTTACCTTTAACGACTTCATACCTCGCCGGTGCTTGGAAGTATGCACGGAAGTTGGGGACAATTCTATTTTTTTGGAGGCACAGTACGTACCGACAGATCTGGTCTCTTCTGCAATGTTTGCTTCATGTTTGCGTCCTTCTGGTGGTTCCTGAGATCCGTTTTTGTTCCACTCCCAGGCTTCCTGGCTGTTGCCAAACGTGTATCGAAAGATTTAAGAACGTTATGGACAGGAAAACCATGCTTTTTTGCAAGTTTTCTTACTGACAGATCCGGATTTTCATTGCGACCGCACAAAATTGGTGCGCACTTGCTCATCTTTTGACACCATCTTCGTACTAAAAGCTTGTAGTATCACCAAAAATTGATTTTACACAATGAACAGACATACGTTCATCAGTCTGCGGAATATTTCACGCGTTGATGAAGTATTTCCGGAGATATAAGTATTAAGGAGTGTCCAGATTTTCTTGCAAACTAGCCTTGAAAGTATAGTTGAAGCACCGTTTGTAGATGGTCAAACTCTAGTCGACCAAGCTAGCAGTGCCGTGGATTCGTCTTTCAAAGTATCGCCAGAGGAAATCTCGGGACCCCGAAGCTCGAAGCGAAGGCGTAAGACCGAAAAAGCAGTTGAAATCACGTCCGATACCTATCATCAAGATTTAGTTGTATCAAAAGCTGCGAAGTGGTCTCAGATGAGTAATTGTTGACCAATTTGGATCATCATTTTGGTTGCTTTGATTTCAACAAAGTTTAAAAATGGCAAAGAGAAAGGTCCATTAATTATTTACGCAGGATGGGGGCCATTTCTGGAAAACGTGACAATCCATACAAAAAATTTGAACGTTTATTTGAACGTGTAACACCGTGTAATTAATCAACTTGACGTTCAATTGAAAAGTGGTCTCGGACAAAGCTGTTTATGAAAAATTGTTGATGAAATGGTTTCTCGTATGAACAGGTAGAAAACGATTCCATATGTTATCATACTGGATCGATGAGGATGAGCAAGAAACCCCAGAGCCGTTCGAGTTCGCAACCAATTGAGTTCAAATTTTGGGAGAGGAGTCAGTACCTGATCCGGAATCTATTCAGACGGGCAGAGCTGAATCGATACCTTGAACCACCCTAATCATTAAATTATTGGAACTACAATTGCATAGCTTTAATCTTTACCAAGATAATATCTAATAATCCAATTGAGAAATCCAAGTAAAGCTAAAATGAGGTTAAATATCGTAGTATATAAAACTAAAATTGATAATAACTTTCTAGCTATTTTTCAAACTGTTTGGAATTGGTCAGTTTCGTCATTATCTTAGATTTTCTTATCTTTTTATTGCCAGTTACTTTTCTGGGACTGCCCAAAAAACTATTTTTGATGAGCGCCATCTACGACGTTTAATCTTACATTTCCGTTACCTGGAGTTCTCCATAGCATAAATCATTCACTTTAAACCTTATTCTTTTTTCACCTTTCCCTTTCTGGCACATGCAGAGGATTTAGGGTATGTTTTCCTCCAAATGATTTTTATTCTTACTTGCACTCCTTTGAGGCGATGTGTGCGTGCTTTAATCATGACTAATTCCTTGTTCAGACTATAGAGTTATAACATGTTATAACGGTTATCAAATAATCGCAACAAGAAATTCTTCATCAAGATAGGCTTATAACATGTTATAACTGCTCAGTCTGGCCAGCGTTTAACCCTAATGGATTGAATTCAGCGCCAACATTTGACTAGCGCGAATCTGCTTTTGCAAAACAAAAACTTTCACTACCAATTTACTTGTTATAGTAAAATTTTCAA
>JASCZW010012297.1:0-28962 GCA_034211315.2 Aedes japonicus
ACGCTCGTCGGGCCACCCTACCTTGGAACAAATAAACCACTGTCCCATTTTGTAAGTGACTCCAGCGGCATTCGTGCTGTTGGTGTAGATGGGTCTACACAATTGGCTCCCGCGTTGAGATGAATTGACCTTGTCTTTCCTAATGACAATATCCACTATGTCATCATATGTGAGAGTAGCCCCAAAAAAAACATCCGTATCTAGTTGATGGTTTAAACCGGTCAGAATAAAAATGAACTAAAATAAGTACTTTTCTCACAAAACTTTAAGAATAGAATAAAGGCAAGAATGTAGAACTGGTCTACAAATATGGTTGACGACAATTCAAATAAAAATTAAATCAGCATTATTATACATCACTTTTTTCACAATGAAAAACCTACTCAAATATTGTGAGTGGCCCCAATTGACATCCCTACTGTTGGTTTAAATCGGTTCATATTGGAAATCGATTCTATTTTTTGAATATTTCACTTGACAGTACCAATACTCGACTTTAAAAGATTCACTAGGATTCATTAAAAACGGATTCCGATAAAGTTGTTCACACATCAACATCGTTCAGTGCCGTATAGATAGTTAGGATTACGCGACATACCAAGTTGAAGTATTTATATCAAACTTGAAACACTACGTATTTTATTTACGTGGACGCGTCTCGCAATATCGCATTCTACCACGCTATTTGAGGTATTTCTGTAATCACGGAATACGCTGTTTGGAAACGAATCTTTTGAGGAATTCACGTTGATTTTATATCGACAGATGCTTCTGCATAAAAATGATAAGGTAAAATCTGGATGTGTTGTACAAGGTATAAAAGGTGTTTCGATCAAAATTTGGTCGACTTAAACATGACGCATTTCCTTTCATCGTGCATAAAAAAATTCTGCACACACCTCATTTTGAAGATGTGTGCGTGTAACATTATGCCTCTATTTTGATTTTGATTTAGCACTTCAGTTATCAAAATTTCGTCGAAGGAATTCTCGCAACGCATCAAAATTTTGCACCTCAAAAAAAATCCAAACTACTCTCGCATAAGTTGGCTAAATCAACTGTTACCAACGTATTAAAAGTGTTCAGTGAACGTTTGTGGCCAGTAACGAAAGCTGGATCGGAGGAAAATCGAAAACAAAGAGTTGCCCGCTGCTTCGAGCGAAACTCCAACCTCTCCGTTCGAGATGTCGCAAAGAAGCTGGGAGTTGCGCCTTAAACCGTGGATAGAGCTTAAAAACGAGCTGGACTGTCGACTTACAAGAAAGTGGTGACTCCAAATCGCGACGATAAACAAAACACGTCGGCCAAAGCACGATCGCGAAAGTTGTACACGACGATGCTGACGAAGTTTGATTGCTTGGTACAGGACGATGAAACTTACGTCAAGGCAGACTTTAAACAGCTTCCTGAACATGTCCGGCAAAGGTGGCAAATGTTCACATGCATATTAAACTGTCAAAGTTCGCGAGGAAATATCTGGTGTGGCAGGTCATCTATACCTGTGGCTTGAAGAACAACGTTTACATTGCAACCGCAACCGCCAACCAGGAAATTTATTTGAGCGACTGCCTACAAAAATGGCTACTGTCATTCCTGAAGCGACACAATTGTTCCGTTCTATTTTGGCCGGATTTAGAATCTTGCCATGACGGAAAAAAACCATGGAGTGGTATGCTGCCAAAAACGTTCAAGTGATGCCCACGGACAAGAACGCCAGAGCTTCGCCCAATCGAACAATATTGGGCCATCGTCAAGTGGAACCTTAATAAGATTCCAAAAGCTGTTGTGAGCGAGAAACAGTGTTAAACGAAAGACCCGGCCATTCGCATTCGGTAAAAAGGAAGCATAGCTGAATATTTCTCCTGTATTCTGTATAAACCGAACTTGAAAAAGAAAAAGAATTTGACTTATTAATAAAAACTTTGATCGACTCACACACATTACTGTCTGACCAAATTTTGATCGGATCACCCTTTATAGCAAACAAGGAAAAATCATAACCAATAGAGATTCTTGTTTTTCTCCTATCAAATTTAATAAGTTTATGAAAGATAATTATATTCAAAAATTAAAAACTGCTGCTTACACTCCAGAAGCTAAAGGACATGCGGAACGTGTTTAAAGAACTTTATTGCCAATGCTTGGAAGTTGATTAATGATACAGGTCTAAAGTTGAACAATTTATTGAGTAGAATAGAATGTATTCCTTTCGTTGTACAAGATGCAGTTCAAGAATTTCATTGGACAAATATATAATCCATCATTTTGCTACATATAACAAGGATGATTATTCAGATTTAGAATTAACATGCTTAATAGCTATAGCTCAATTCACAAAACACAATCATGTTGCAATTTGTTTATTAATTACATATTATGTTAAATATATAAAAACCAAGTTGCCTGGTCTGAACAAAAACTTTTCTCTGATGGATCGGAAATCAAAACAAAAACAAAATGACAGCTTTTTATTTAAGCCAAATGCAAAAGATTTCAGTCAACATGTGAAGGTCAATGCGCACGTTGGGAGAAGTATTGAAACTCAATTCAGCAAAAGCAGGTTTACAGGGCCATCTCATAACTAAGGCAAATGGACTACACGTATGGGCAACTTCTAAGGAAGATTTCAAAATATGACAATCATTCTGAGCATGAAACAATGAAAAAGAAATTGAAAAACTTCACGTGAAACAAGTTTCAGAAACCCAATCATTTCATTGTTTTAAACCTAAAGATGAAATGTAGGTAGATTATCGTGAAACGATTTTCGTTCTCTAGCGATGAAATACTGTAAAAGTACTGTGTGATACTGTAAAATAATCTTAAGCAATAATTTATGTAATAAAAACAAATTTGGAAATAAATGCATTATTTTGACTTCCACTATATGATGTAAAACAGCTAAATGAACTTATAAAAATAACTTTTGATTGATGGGGACACATGGTTAGCAAGTTCCTTTAAGTAATGAAAACGAGTAGTATGATAGTCAGCAAAACCTAAGAACATAGAATTTGTGAAAAAAATTATCTCAAAAACTAAAATACATGCATCGCCAACTTTTTTATATTCTATGTAAAAATGTTCTATCTTTCAAGAAAAACACAAAAATGAAACTCGATATTCCGAGACCATAAAAACCTTTAAAAACTAAAAGAATCCATGTTTTCATAATCAATATCACAGACAAAAACAAACATTGAATTTGCTGCGTTATTTAATGAACATAAAGGAACGCTATATTTGGCATAGAATAATGGGATATTTCATGTAACTTTAAGCCAGATAACGCCTGAATCTAGCCTGTTGTATGAAAGACTTCAAACATTGTTGTATGGCACATGCAAAATTGCATACAATTTCGTTGCTCACGCCTCCTTTGGCTTGGAATTAAACGAAGGGAAATTTTACACGCTTGTTAACATTATTTTTATTTTTTGTAATTGCAGTTAATGAGATGTTTTAGTATTTTTTGCTAAGAAGTGTGTTCAACCTTTCATTTGCAATTTAAATGGATAAAATCGACTCAGTGGTTCAAAGGCTATGATATTTTGAAAAATAAAGCATTTTTGAAAAGAAGTCAATTTTTTAGACCATCCGAACGCAGGAACGGTCACCGGTTCTCATAAGCCTGACTAAAATATTTATCTTATTGGCATCTCTTGGTACCATGAGAAAACCAAATTGATTTCTAGTGGCGTTCATAAAACTTTAATAAAACTTAATAAAGCTGGATGGTTTTGAAAATGTTACTTGTCCATTGCAGTAGGCGTAGTATTTATAGTATATGTTGTATGTACAATGATGTGTGTGTGTGTACCTGCGTTTGAAAATTTTATGTTATAGAAATCTTTTTATTGATATATGTATTTGTTCCAACCGATTGATCTTTCGCCGTTTCTGTTATCTTTCTGGAATCCTAGATTATATTCTTTTTTTTTTTTTGAGCCAACACGACCGTAACCATCCTTGGGTTGCAGCTGAAACTGGAGCCACCAAAGTTTAAAAATGAAAACTCTTACCGATTCAGAAAAATTTCAAATTTCCAATACTGTTTTTGTTTTTCTTTGTTAATCTTTGCAAAGAATAAAAAAAATATGATCATAATTCTTTGTTGTTTTGTCCTTCCAGTTTTTTCGGTCATCTGGTCTTTTCTGTCTTGAGGTGTTCGACCATCTGGGATTTCCTTCTTATTCGGGATTAGATCGATTTTTCAAGTCAAACTTTAATCACTTCTAT
Organism: Aedes japonicus; assembly: GCA_034211315.2. Classification (NCBI taxonomy): domain Eukaryota; kingdom Metazoa; phylum Arthropoda; class Insecta; order Diptera; family Culicidae; genus Aedes; species Aedes japonicus. The sequence goes on from JASCZW010012297.1 coordinate 4,240, forward strand.
GCTGCTGAGAAGTAAGAATCTGGTTGGTTTACAGAATCTTTGCAGCTTCTTAGACTTATTCTTTCAAAACATTGAAGTGGCTGTGCAAATCGAACATGATGACAACAATTTTTGGAGTTTCCCAATCATCAATTTTTGGATGCTAGCGACCATCACCTTAAAAAAAAATTTACATGTCATTCCACACAGAACAAAATAATAAATTTTAACGAGCGCGAAAAATTTCCCCTCGTTGATTTCCAAGCCAAAGGAGACGTTAACAACGAAATTGTTTGCAATCTTTTATGCGCCAAACAACAATTTCTGCAATCTTTCATACAACAGGCTAGATTCAGGCGTTATCTGGCTTAAATTTACACGAAATATCCCATTATTTTATCCCAAATTTAGCATTCCCATTCCCCAGAAGATTCAATGTTTATTTTCATCTGTGCAGTGTATCAAGAGATGCAAGCATCATAATAGCCCCAGGTACAATTGATTACTCAAACCAAATCATTGATGCAAATTTTACTAAAAATCATCAAAAGTCACATCTGAATAAGTCAACAGCTACTTAAGAATAGTAAAACGAAACCCCCATTTCAATCCACAGTTTATCGGATCTACAAATCCATTTCAAATCATCTCTAACCTTCTATCGAGCAACCCTCTTAGCGGCATGTGGCAAACAAAGCCCCAACACCCACGCCACCAGCAGAAAGCAAAAAACTGCACGTCACCCCACACACTTCACTCGAAGCGCCCGTATCTGCATCAACGCGTCATACCAATTATACTCCAACGCTCCAGCAAAGAGCCTGGCAGCCCTCATCAGGTCCGCTCATAAACGCCAGTAATCTCTCACGAAAATCTCAAACAAATAAACACGCTCATTTTTAGTTAGGTGTGAACCATTCGCGCGGCTCCAGTCACGGCACCTCGCCCCCCCCCCCCCCCTCAAATGCGCACGGGTTAGGGCGGTGGGTTGCAGCAGGAGATCAAGGAATCAGCATGTGCTCCTCCATCGCATATAGTCCGGTGATGATGAGGGTGAGATGAGATCCCCGTCAGCAATATCCGCGAGCGCGCAATGAATGTGCTATTTTGCACTTCTCAAATTCTCATATTTTTTTAAGGCTCATTATTTTACGCCCATATTTTTTTCTTCTCACTCTTCTGGTCCGTTCGCGATGATGTGCATGTACGCGATGGCAGTTTGTCTTGCGCTTCATTCATCCCCATTTCGCTTGCATGCGGTCTGTCTGTTGTGTCTGCGTCGACATCTTCGCGTCGGATGTTTGAGCATGTCCAAAATACGCAAATTAATGGCTTTGCCACGACCAGACAAAACCGCTGCCAAACAGTGAAAAAGACGCACATCAGACACCCGAAAAACCCAATCGCGGCCAAGAGGGTGTATTTTCATTTTCGGAAAAAGACCGCATAATCAACGGTTTTGTTCGCTAGCAGACGCACACCAAGTAGAGTGACGTGATAGAATTATTACATTCCGTTTTAGATTTGACAGACACTCCGTTTCGGTACCGTTCCATTTCGAAGGAAATCGTCAAACATTGCCATTCAAAGTTGTGATGGCTGATGGACGAATGGACGGAATGGATGGGGCGGTTTCTGAGGCGGTGTCCTCAAAAATTATCGCTCGCATTAAAATGTTACTCGCCGTGCTGCTGGGAATGCGGAAAACCTGAACCATGAACGGCCCGCATTCTGCAAACTATAAATCTAGGCCCAGCAGATGAATGAAACCCACCCAGGAATGGGAACGGAATCGGCTTTTTGGCACCGGCCCCGAAGAGGAAGTGTCCCGTTCCCTAACTGCCATCAACGACGACCAGCACTGTATTTATAATTTATGTTCGATTCTGCCAAAACTGAACGATTTTTCACGAAACATGCTCTACGGAGCAAATAGGCAAATACATAGGCTAGAGAGGTGAGCTAACTGCGTGTGAAACCATAAACAACGGAACATGGCAGTAAAATTTTAATTGAACACTACTTTTGAATACCTCGAATGCGTGCCCGTGTGTGGAGTGTGTGATGTGTGCGGCTAAATCCGAATCCCTCAGCAAATTGATCTATGGGGGTAGCGATTAACGATCTGTTGTTTCAGTGCTGCGGCATTTTCGCGGCTCGGCGCGCCTCTAGACAGAACAACCGCAACATATGTAGTGCAGACGGATTGCTTGTTATGTACCTGGATTCACTCTCCGGGCAAGAACCTCAGCCGGGCGGGACGCATTTAGTATTCCGGATGGGTGAGAGAAAAGCCAGTCTGGGAATAACAGAACTCAGGGTTACTGCGTAGCGAAGTGATTTGTCGAATTTCGAAAATAAACAAATGTGTCTGATGTTTTCTTATGACACCGAGTGCCACCGGTTGGATGCGCAGACGGGTTCGATGATGATTCCGATGACGTGAGGTTGTGTTGATCGTATTTTACGTTCGTTTGATGCTAACGATCGGTATATTGACTGCGCTGTCGAGAGACGACTAGCTTAATGGCTCGAAATGGGTACGTTTCAATTCGAATCGATCATAAATTGGGAAGTTCCGCAATTTGATGAATAGGATAGTGTGATTGCCGGATTCCTTTACAACACATTGGAGTGCTGTTGTGAAATTGGTTGCTAAAACAAATGTAGCAATCGTGGTGTCGAATTTCAACATTTATCCTAATGTAAATAACCGGCAGTGTTGCCATTGTTCTGTACTTTGTGTTCCCGATTTATAGTCATTTTCAGAGTATCTGTGACTGACATTATGGCGAATCAGTTCTACGTAAAAGTGTTGAAGCTGCCTTACTGCAATTTGATCGTCAGCAATTCATGGGCTGACTTTGTTGCAGTGTGACTTTGTGATTTTAACGTAGGACAACGTTTCTCTCTTGAATACTGGGTCCCATTTCAAAATGTTGCGCTTAAATGAAAGGTTTTGAACGCCAATAACCCTCGTTCGACTTAACAGAATCACTTTATTCGTGCACCATTTGATCAAAAAAACTTACATTTTTTCAGTATATCAATCTAAACTAAGTGCTACTAGTATAGATAGTTCAATTTTGCAATTAAATATGACCTACTTTTGCTCCCATACGAATCTGCATATGAAGAGGTTGAAAATATAGTTTTCCCTTCCCGGGTCCTCAAAAGCGGGTTGTTACCGGGTTGTTCAAATTGTCTTCTTCTTTTTATTGCATTATGTTTCATTTCATGTTTAATAAAGCAATAGCCACACCCCTCCGTTACCCCTCCATTACCCCTCCGTTGTCACCGATTTTAAAACTGAAGCTTGTCCTTTCTTATGAATTTTGCTTCGTACTTTATTTTCGTGCCTCTCTTCTTTCTGCGCTATGCTATCAACGCTTGTATATAGGACGCGTGACGAACCGAAATGATTTCATTCAGGTTCTATCAAGCGATCACGTACGTTCGTGTTTTTCGATGCTTGCTGACTGCCCAAGTCGTCCATTCGGCGACGAGGAGTTTAATAAACTTAATAACTTATGCTCATACTTTCCCACATGCTTACTCGGGATCATCAAACAGATATTGTTTATTTTCTTTATCTAGACTTTAACTAGACCAGCCAAGACCTGAGAAAATCTGGAACGTGATAATAGTATAGCTTTTTATGGACCCTTCAGGGACTTCCAAATAATAAAAACGGCTCTTTCTCAGGGCCACAAAACATCAGACGGTTCTTTTTAAGACCCTAAAATAGCTGAAAAGAACTACATCTGAAGAGTTTATCGATTATACAACCAATATATACTCACATACTCAAATTAAAACAATTCAATATTAATCAACCATATGTGAAGACATGAGATGATATCATTACTACTATACACCAACGCGGTTTAGGTGAACCTCGTGGTAATGTCTCTGATATAAACCACCTCAAAATTATTATTTTTTCGGGAGAAAACTCATTTTCTTGATTCTGTGTTGAATTCAGTGATAGTCTGTATAACAACTCCAAAGAGATAGTTTAGAAGTAGTAAATATAGTTTTGAAAAAACTTCAAATAACTTTGAACAGGAACAAATCCATCGTCATTCAGGATCAACTCGGAATTTCAGAAATACAAATCTTAACAAAAAAGCATCAAACGATTGAGATTTTAAATTATTTGCAACTTGCAATAAGAGCAGCAACTGCAACAACGCATGGTTTGTTGAGAGGGTTATGGAAAAATGTGTCGGTTTATATTGGACTCTGAAAAATTTCCACCTTTAGAGCACGTTGATGACATATTTCATGAAGTTAAGTTGATAAGAATCCTATTAATATTTGCTACAGAGATTCCGTTAATGTATGCATTTATTCAGTTGAACAGTCCTTATACGAGGGCTGTATGATAAGTATCCGTGTTAAGCGACTGATGGCATCACTGTAAGATGTGTACACGCTATTTTGAGACAACTCAGTGACTGAGTAGATTGTACTTATCATTGCCAGCATTATGGAGTTGTCAAAAAATGAGTAAATTCGTTTGACTTCGATTAGTTGAAAATAATTTCTCTAATTTCCAAATTTTGGGTGAATTATTGAGACAGCAATTTCTCATTAGCTCAAAACGACTCATTAGTTCAATACTTGTGACTATTGCGCAGCGGCAAAAAAATGAACGGTTACTAGGTGGTAAATGTCCTTTCTCAATCACTTTTATATTAAAGATTTGTGGAATAAAATTAAATTAAGTTTAAAATGCATGAGCCGCACTGAAGCCATAGATGCCAAAACAGCTAGAGATATCGACATTTAAGAAGATGATACATCTTAACACCAGAAATCCCAACCCAATGGAAAACGGTAATAATCTACATGCTTGATATAACTAAGCAATTAAAACAAACACAATTTCTTCTACCTATTGTTTAGTGTAACTCAGAGAGGTGTGCTGTCCGCTTCACACATATGTTACATACATGTCACAAATACGGCAGACCCGAGTTGTTAAATGTACTTTTCCTTCAACGGATATATTCAACGGATATGGACAGTTTTTTTTCAGAATTTCATAATAAATATGAAAATTTGAGGCACACACAGATCTATTATTATTTTATTATTTTTAATACGTCTTCTAGAATAAATAATTCATACATAGACGCACACTACCGTATTTCTTTCATTCAAAATAAGTAAAGTTTATCCTTTTAACAAATGTCACTATCTGTGTATAATTGACTCGATTTCCTCTACAGGCAAGTTATATATTTGAGTAAAATCCGGTTTACCCATTTCAGGGCGAGTGCCTTTTTTGGCCGGGCTGAGTGGTTTTTGACTCAAAAATGAGTAGCTGTCGAATAGCGTGTATGGCATCTTTAAACGCCATCTTTGACGCCAACAGCTGTCAAAATTTCAGACAGATTTATCAAGTAGTTTTGTTTTGACTGTTGTTGAAAGTTGTTATGTTCACTTTTATTTGCAACCATGGAGAAAGAGTAATATCGATCAGTGATTCGCTTTCTTTTTTTGGATGGGAAGACGTGTGATGAGATCAAAGTGAAGTTGAATGCCGTTTATAAGGGACCATGCACCTTCAATAACTTCCATAATGAATTCAAGCGTGGCCGAACATTCGTTTTGATGAAGAGCTTCCAGGAGGTCCGATTAAGGTGACTACGGAGGATATGGTTAACAAAATTTATGATACCAGGTTATCAGATCGCCCGTTGAAGATTGCTGACATTGTAGACATCTCATTCGAACGCATACAAAATATCCTTCCCGAGAAATCAGGCATGAGAAAGCTATCGGCGAGATAGGTGCCGCGTTTGCTCACAGAGGAGCAAAAACGGAATCGATTGACAACTTCAGAGCACTGTTTGAAAATTTTTAAGCGCAATCCAAAAGAATTTGTACGACGTTTCGTTACTATTGACGAAACATGGATCCACCACTACACGCCTGAAATGGAAAAAATTACAGTAAAAACACCCGGCGAACCCGCTCCAAGTAAAAGCGAAAACGGTTCCATTGGCCGGAAAAGTCATGGGCCCCGTTTTTTTGGGATTCTCAAGACATCATCGTTATCGACTATTTGGAGAAGGGAAGGACAATCACGGGGTAGTACTATGCTGATTTATTGGACCAATTCGATGCTGAATTGAAGAAATAACGACCACATTTGGCGATAAAAAAGTGCTTTTCCACCATGACAACGCACCAGCTCACTAATCAGCAATCACCTCGGCAAAAGTGGACGAATCACGCTACGAATTGCTACTTCATCCACCGTATTCTCCAGATTAAGGCCCATGCGATTTCTTTTTGTTTACAAACATGAAAAAATGGCTTGACGGAAAAAAGCGATTCACGTCAAACGTGGAGGTCATTGCCACAACAGAAGCCTATGTTGCAGAAATCGATGAGTGCATATTTTTGTATGGCTTGAAAAAGTTGGAATTACGCTGGACGAAATGGAAGGAGACTATTTAAAAAAATAAAAAATGATGTTCGAAATGATAATGTAAAGCTACGCTACAAAATGTAAGCCATTGTACAATCAATGCAATATTCTTTCAATAAATATATTTTTATGCTCTAAATATGGTACGAAACGTCCCCCCTGGGGTCATATAACAAGCACGGGCCTTTTCTCAAGATAATTATACCAATTATAACTAAAATATGTTTCATTACGTGAACCATCATACTGCTAAAAATGAACGTTATTAGTTTTTGTTTACCCTCTGATTGAAATAGGGTCATGGGAAAGGGGAGATTTCCATCTCACAACTCTCCCACAGTTATAAATTGAGAACTTTTGATACCAATACCATTTTTTTATATTTTTGAGCAAGGACGATACTCTACCAAGGTAAGTCGAGAAAATTCCAGAAATCCACAATGTCCTCTATTGGAATCGATGGGTAGAAATATTTCCGATCGACTGTTGCAAAACATTTGAAAATCTTTGGTGATATGACTAAGAAATTAACCTGACCACTCCTTGTAAGAAACAGGTAATTGTTATTTATTTTCGAGCTACAGGAAATTTAATCAATAAATAAAGAACAGCCCTAACCTACTTGACTTTCAGCAAAACGTCCTAACACAAGAGGTAAGTAATCATATGACCTCGACATAATACACTTGTTATCCCTAGCAAGGAAAATAACAACTGATATCATAATAAGTAACTAGTTCTGTTATCCCAGTTATCGTTTTGATTTCCGTTGTTATCACATAACAAATTAAGTTATTACCATTGGCAAATTTTGTTATCATATGTTATCATTTTGAACTCATTATTTTTTTTGAACGTTATTAGTTGAATTTCAAAACTGAAAATGTTTCCAGCATATATTAACAAGAAATTTAGCTTTTGACCAAAATATTGTTTTCAGTTATTAGCATGAGAATTTGATATCAAATTGATAACACAATTTGAAACGACTTCAATAAATTAGCTTACAAAACAGGATTTGTTCACTCCAAGTTATGATATTCAACGAATATTTTTTGTTATTAATTCTGTTATTTTGGCTGTTTATTCAGCATCGATGAAAACATATTCGATGATCAAAAAATGATAACCTGGTATTAGAACTTGTTTATCAATTTGGTATAATCCATTTACTCAAGTTCATGACATATCATTTAACAGGGAAAAGTGAGGGACCATCAGGGCACTCAAGTGAAACGATTTTGGATAGGGGAGCACTCATGGACATTGCAACACAAGAGCGGGATCTTCTGACCCCATCTATCGGGCCTATTCTGCCAATCGAGGAGCTTGATTTTAGTGCTGTGAGTGTAAACTTTACTACATTAGGAATTTCTTTTACTGACTTAAAAAAAAACCTTTTAAAATACTTTTAATGGTAAATAAGTAGAACGATTGTAACAGAAAACTGTGAAAATTTAAAATGAACACTGCGAACAAAATTGAAAGCTAAGACTCTGAATCAAACTATCACGAGAAATTCCAAAGGAAGGTTATCTTTGACAGAATGGTTTGAAAATTACGAAATAACTGTTTTAGTCATGACAAACAATAAACTAGCATTTGGGCATTTTCAACTGCTCCCTCGGAATGGGTTCTACAGTGCACGGTGCACATGTCGACGAGATTACGCTGAGGTTGGTTTTCCAAATTTACCTTTGCGATGAAGTAGGGTGTATAGTAAATGAATTACCTGTAAAGAGAAAAAATATAGAAAAGATTAATTTAACTTTGACATGACAGAGAAGAAGTTGTTTTGATTAAAGTATTTATTCACTAAATTGGGTTTGAACCCAGCCGAACATATCAGTGTGTGTGGTGTGTGTGCGTGTGTGTGTGTGTGTGTGTGTGGTGTGTGTGTGGTGTGTGTGTGTGGCGGGGAGGCTAGACGAAGGTTTTGACCAATAACTATGAAACGACTCTATATCGAACTTCAAAACTGCTAATAATCATCAATCCACTCGCGATGAAACGGAAAAAAACTGTTGCACAATATTAGCAATAACAAACAAAACAAAGTTGATATTATTCTTCAACCGGGAGCAGGAGCGAAGTACAAGAACGAAAACAAAAACAAAAAGTGCAATTACTACCGACCATCAAACATTTTCAAAAAGAATTTATTAAATTTACTACGTCATACACAAAACACGTGGAGATTTTATGGTGTAACTGTGTGTTTAAGTTGAATATCGAATCATAATTTCCTTTTTCGCAAAAAATCAACCAAACATATCATATGTTCAATCTACATGGTAAATTCACTTGTAGCTACAGTAATGAAACATGTTCACGTGGCTGGGTAGCTCAGTGGTTACCCGTTCTGTTTACCGAGCAAATGGTCGGGTGTTCAATCCCAGGCCCGTCCCCTTTCTTGCTATTTGTCTCTTGCCTCTTTCTATCACCACTAGATGTAAACTAAAAAGCAGCCTGCTGCGCCTTTTATTGATAGCATCACTTTTTACAGTGAATCCATGATCTATAAGTAACCTACCTCACTAACACAAATCTATCCTTCCCTAGACAATTGTGGAGACACAGAGGTAAACACGGTCTCTAACCAACGATTGTCAAACTAATCATCCTTACCCCCTCCCAAATACCGTGAGGACGTTGCCTGGCACCGGTACTGATCTATAAATAGAATGAACTAGTGAACTTGTACATTGAGGCATGTAAAAGCTACTCCCAAGAAATGTATAACTCAAGTTTTTCTAATAATATGGTATCTGGTTTATAACCTTTTTGTTTCAGGATCAACCAATTGAAAATCATATAAAAGAAACGTATTCTTGTAGTAGTTTTCTCGTATTTAAATATATACATAATCATATGAATACCTTATGCCAATACTGGAGAATGAGAGGGACCATCAGGACACCCGATCGAAGCTAGCTGGATGGGGAGAGTCTGATCGCAAACTCCCCATTACTAATAGTTTGAGCATAGTGGTTGGCTTTCTCTCAAACTCATTTGGAACATTCTCATGTTATTAATAGATAGCATGCTTTTGCGATCAATTGTTCAATTTTGTTGTTGGAAGGAGGCTCTTTATACTCTCGTGGATACGTGGATAACTGATGTTGCCTATCGATCCGCCCAACCCGATTTTGCCGCTTCATACAATGGCATGATAAGGATAATCCATAATTGTTAAGCTTGATCAAGGCAAACAGGGAGAAGAGCTTGGTGCTGTCGGACTTAATGTTCGTGCTATATTAAGTGGAAGTAATCCATATCATCATCCGTTAGAAACACTGATGCGAAATTAAGAAATTTATTTAAATGTATCCTACTAGGTAACTTATAATTTCAAATCTATATCTATATATAAAAATGGATTTCTGTCTGTCTGAACCTTATAGACTCGGAGACTACTAAACCGATCAACGTGAAAATTTGTATGCAGGAGTTTTTGGAACCAAAGAAGGTTCTCATGATAGTTCGGGACCCCTCCCATCTCTGTGAAGGGCGGCCCCATACAAATGAAACACAAGTTTCTGCATAACTCGAGAACCAATCAAGAAAATGAAACCAATTTTGGCATGTAGAAGTTTTTAAAGGCAAAAAATATTTCAATTGTAGTTTGAGACACCTCCCCACTTAGAAAGGGGAGGCTCTCATACAAATGGAACACAAATATCTGCATAACTCGAGAATTAATCAAGCAAATGGATCCAAATTTAGCAGGTGGAGGCTTATGAACGTACAAATTGTTTTTAAGGTAACTTGAGACCCCTCTCTTTGCTTAAGGGGGGGAGGGCTTCCATCCAATGAAACACAAATTTCTGCATAACTCGAGAGCTTATCAAGCAAATCAAATTTATCAAGGAGTCAAATTTAGCATGTAGAGGTTTTTGAAGGAGAGAAATGTTTTTATGGCAATTTACGACTTTTTCGCCCTCATGAAGGGAGGGAGGGGGGTGTTATTCCATACAAATGAAACACAAATTTCTGCATAAGTCGAGAGCAAATTATGCAAATGGAACCAAATTTGGTATGTGTAGGTTTTTGAAGGCGAACAATGTTTTCTTGGTGGTGTGAGACCCTCCCGCTTCTACAAAGGGAGGCTCCCATGCAAATGAAAAACAAATTTCTGCATAATTCGAAAACTAACCAAGCAAATGGAACCAAATTTGGCATGTGGAAATTTTTGAAGGCAAGAAATGTTTTTATGGGTATTCGAGACCCCTCCTCTCTCTGGAACGGGGTGCTCCCATACAAATGAGACCCAAATTTAAGCATGATTCAAGGAATTAACCAATCAAATGGAAACAAATTTGGCATGCGGGGGTTTTTGGCAGTGAAAAATAATTCTATAGTGATTTGAGACCCCTCCCCTATCAGGAAGGGATGGCTGTCATACAAATGAAACAGATATTTTTTTTGCATAACTCAAGAACTAATCAAACAAACGGAACCAAATTTAGCATGGGCGAGTTTTTGAAGGCGAGAAATGATTCAAGACCCCTCTTTTTTCTGGAAAGGGGGGCTCCTATACAAAAGTAACAGAATTTTCTATCAAACCTGAGAACTATCGCTACAGCTATTCAAATTTGAATGCAGGGGTTTTTGGGGCCGAGAAAAGATCCTATTGATAGTTCGAGATCCCTCCTCCCTCTGAAAGGGGGGGGGGCTCCCATACAAATAAAACACAAATTTCTGAATAATTCGGGAACTGATCAAGAAAATGGATGGCATGTGGGAGTTTTTAGAGGCAGATTTTTTTTCTTATGTGATTCGATAGAGGGTAGAGGGCCCTTTGTTTTTTTATGCAGAAATTACACACATCAGCAAACGAAAATATTTTAACCAAACTTATTCCTAAAAACAAATAATACAAACGCACCAGTTCTATTGAATTTTCATCCAGTTAGTTGCATGCGTAGCAAGGCTCGCACCGGGTTCAGCTGGTCTATTTATATAAAAATGAATTTCTGAACCTTATAGAATCCAACACTACTGAACCGATCGGCGTGAAATTTAGCAAGGAGTTTTGGAACCGGAGAAGATTCTAATGATAGTAAGCAATCCCTACCTATTCTGGACGGGGGAGGGCTTCCATGTAAATGACACACAAATTTCTGTATAACTCGATGTAGCATGTAGCAAAGTCTGTAGAGGCAAGAAATATTGCTATGATGGTTTTAGATCCCTCCCTCTTCTGGCAGGGGAGGCTCTTTTACATATGAAACAGACGTTTATGCATAACTCAAGAACTAATCAAGCAAATGAAACAAAATTTGGCATGTGGGAGTTTTTGGAGGCTGGTTTTTTTTCTTTAGTTGTTCGAGACCCCTCCCCTCTATATAGGGAGGATCCCATACAAATGAAACAGTTATTTCAACCAAACATGAGAATTATCCAGGCAACTGAAACACAAAATGTGTATTTCTCGGGTAAGCAGCATGCGCTGATAGAATTTTGAACCCCTTCTTAGTCAAGAATGGGGGATGCTCTCAGTGCTACATTATGCACAAGAAGTGAATATCAGGTTATGCAAGAGAAAATTACGGACAAACTAACAGGATACGGCGTAGTTTAAAGATTAACGTTTTGTCTATGCTTCAACACAGAAAGAAAAACCGTGGTAGAAACTTACGATCCGAGGGTTAAATTAAAAACACACACCTGCTTTTTAATTTGCAGAAATTGTACACACTAGTCAACTATAATATTTTAACAAAACTCATTCCTAGCAAACCATGAAATCGGGAGTTCTTTCAAATTTTTGCATTGATTAAGTTGCAAGCTTAGCTACGCTCACACCGGGTTCAGCTAGTAATATATAGATAATTCTCACCAACATGATTTAAAAATAAATTTCAGTGCGCCATGTTTTGAAATTTGGCTTTTAAAATGTACTACCAGTAAACGAATTAATATTTCATACTCCAAGACTACGACGAATTGTTTTGTATGAGCTTTACTCGTTCATCCCTAGTATATTTCTGACGCCGAACCTCGAAATATGGTGTACATATGTTGAACTTGTAGCACTTCACTTTTCCCACAACTTTTCCGTAACTACTCTCTAATATTTACGGCGCAAGACCACCACTAAATGAGTAGAGTTCATAATGATTTAGTATGTCTCATTTAGATTGTAAAATGAGTTTTCGGCAAACGAGTTATACTCATACTTTATACGTCAATTCAGCCTTAACATGTTTGAAATTGTTCGGGCAATAAGTTTTTTCTTTTGCACAGTAGATGTAAATCAATGAAAACAATTTCAAATCTGGATCAACATCCACAACATTCAACAACAACCAAAAGATAAATTGCCACTATAATTCACAATACGGCAGATTAAACCTAACCAAACTTGAACGACCAAATTCAGTACACGTCGAAAAGCTCACCGAAAAAGAAAAAAGTTCACCAATGATGAATATCACCGAGCCACGAGCAGCAAAATCGCTTCGACAGTTTAACTCTTCCGCCAATCCATTAAAATGATCCACGAAGCCCAGGCGACACAATTTTCTGCAATGCCCAATCCCCCATGGCAGTTGCCAATATTGCCTGAATGAAAAGAAGAAAATAAAACATCGAAATAAAATAGCTTATTCATCGAGAGCCAGGCAGTAGGCCGGTACAATAAATTGCTTTCCGATCCGATCGATGCAGACGCCATTAATAATTTTAATCGCTTTTTAGCGGACGTACTCCCCAGCCCAATAAAGTGCTGCATTATTTCGCTTCGCTCTCAAAATTTGGCCATCTGATGGCAACTTCCTGCCAGCCAGCCAGCCAGCAGTGTGATGACCGATGTAGATGATGTGCCGGACATAAAATATGCCAACGTGAGTGATATTCATAATTTTTGCAGAATTATTCCAATCCTTGAGTCTTCATTGGGGACGATACTTTTTCGAATGCAAATATTGGCGCATCAATGGTGTAGTTTTTATTCAAATTAGAAGCGGCAACATTCAACGGATGCACCATTATTATCGGACTGTGTCGCTGGAATGAGTCAACTCGCGATGACACTCAGCCCATACTGATCCAAGTGGGGAAGCCTAGAAAAGCGCATCTTTATCTGGTTTCGTTAATTTACTCTTCGATGTGGTGCTAATTTATTTTAATATAAGCTCTCGATATTCTTTGCAGCCCTTGATTTATCGGTTCCACTGCAGCCTGGGAGCGAACGCTAAATTTATGCAAATGTGCAGGCGTGATATCGAGGAGAGCTCCAAAAACGACAACCCCATTAAAATTATGCAAATTTTAATTTGCTTTCGATGTTGTTGCCGATTTCTTTTTGACTTTTCAACCTTCGTCTGGGGCGGCTTCGGATGGACGTGTGGATGGATTTTACGATAATAGGAAAACAGATCTCAGGTTACTCCCCAACCACAGCCCAACGCTCCGAAGCATAAAGCACACTAATTGATACACTCCCTGCCATAACTCTAAGCGATTGCGGTTTCCCAGAGGTCAGGAAGTACCTGGAACTAATGGACTTTGTTGATTATTATCTCATCCTGACCACAGTCCACGTTAAATAAGGCATTAATTCAATTTGGGGAACTGATGACTTCATACCGACCAGGCCGCCATCTGGATCGAGTTCGGTCTTACATCCTGACCCGGAATTTAACGCTAACCTCGGCAGAAATTGCGACCAAACGTGATAAACAATCAAAACAATGTCCATTACTCATAACTGGAGCTGCTGGCATTGCGAGGGAGGAGCGGACGACCGCACCCGGCGAGCATTAGAACTAGTGAATGAAGCTGTTTCAAAACAGAAACGACCAAAACATAAACAGACCTCGATCGGAGCATAAACACGCCTTGGAACCCAAATGTATACGTAGTTCTGTTTGTCATCCGAACGATGCAATGTAAACAAACAATACTCGGAGCCGTCGCCTGTGTGTCGAATCATCATTTTCCAACTCTCCTAAGGCGCGACGCGACCGGAGAAGAAAGAACTTTAGTCGAATGTCAACAAAAGGGGTATAAGCAGGTTTATTTTCAAAAGTCCACGGTAACTTTCTTCTACATAATCACCAATGCTTAGGGTTTGGGGGAGTACGGGGCGGGGGGGTCTATTTACCGTGAGAGAAGGAAACGGAAATTTGCGCAAAGTACCACCGGCTTTGGACCAATGACTGTGAAGATAAAAAAAAATCATTTTTTCTCCACGCTTCATCCGAAACGAATCCCATTCGGTGTTATGCTAAATAGGGATGTGATAAACATATACGACTTAATTTTAATCATATGCAAATCGGTTGGAGCTTAGCGCGTGAGGCTCTATCGTAGTCTGATTTTGTTTTTTTTTATCTTCACTATATGGAAATTGGTGCTAAAGACAACTGGAGCAAGATGGCGCCGCTGGCCGAAAGTTGATTGTTGGTCGTTTTAGAGTTGCTGGAGAACCGCTTGTTCCTCATTAGCGGATGGAAACTGCTAGGAAGATATTTTTAATCGACTGAAATGTAGTCCAACTCGATGAAGATGGATTTTTTGTCGCACGCTGCAGTATTGAACTTATTCATCGATCAAATCAAATCGGTTTTACCTAAGCTATGATTTCAGTTGCTCAGTACTTTTCCGCATTCAATATTGATTGGCATTGGCTTATCTTCTATCGAATAGTGATAAAGTGATGACATTTGTTATCGATTTTTGTTCACAGGGAAATAACAGATTGGGAGCAAAACTGCCAAATTTCGATTTTGACCCCGAATATATGTCACAAAATAAGTAAATGTCGATGTTTGATTTTTCTGCTGTTTAAGAGTATATTTTTTTACGGATCCTTTCATGGTTTTCTGCATTTGAAAAAATAAATTTGATTAGCTTCTTAGTCTCGTTGCAACACTTGGAATGGACTTTCTTTCGTATTAGAAGCGATTTTTTCGTCAAATAAATTAGATTTTCCATCTATTCAGTGTCGTGTATTAATAGTCAAGTATTAGTACACGGCACTGAAGAAGTCTGCACTTTGGAGACGAAATACGCGTATCTGTCAGGATAAGCAATGGAAATTACTAATCTGTCTTCTTATTTTCTCGTTAGAAGTGTACACTAAATGGCTCGCTCTACCATTCCCGAAGCTGTGCTAATTGCCGACGCTGGAAGGAAAGGGCTGGATATTCTGCACGTACGCTTTATTGCACGGCATAACCAAGCTGTATCAATAACATAAAAAGCCGCTTTGAACTGATTTAAACCCACAGTAAAGATGCTCTTACACTTGGGAGTAGTAATTCATTCTTAATGTGCAACTCCTAGAGCCCTCATTTATCGGATGCAGATCAAATATGGGTGAAATGAAGTAATTTGGTAAAATTGTAACCTAGCTAATTTAGAGTTGCCAACAAAATATTTTTGTAGGATGTGAATAAACCGATTTAGATCAATTTTCCCTAGATAGTTTTTTTTTGATGAGGCTTAGAACCACTGCGTTCACTGAGTTCAACTTTTGGTACGCTGTGGTAGATAGTTAACTTGGGGACAAAGAAAAACAGTTTTTTGCTCTAACTTTTTTATTTCAAATTCACCAACAATGTTGATTCAATGTAGTTTTTAGAACTTAAAAATCTTGCCGGTGTCTCATTCCGTATGCGAGTAATCAACGATTTTTTCAAATGTGTTTTACTAAATTTAAAAAACATAAAGTATCGTTTCTGATATGATATGCAATAATAAAAATCCTTTCAAATGTTGTTAAAAAATTATTTTTTTGCAACTAGAGAAATCAACAGTTGATAAAACCTATTTTGTTAGCAAAAACCATTATAAATTTTGTTTGACATACGATAGAGACGATTTCAGCACACAAAACATTGTAACTTTTATTGTCCTAAAATCAATGGAAGGACAACTTGGCTGAAAAATTTGAAATGAAAAAGTTACAGCAAAATAACTGATTGTTAAAGGAACCAAATACGTAGATCGTTCAAAAAGAAACAGAAAAATTTGTTCAATCAAAGTTGCCTAAAATTATTTGATCAACAACTTTTTTTAGGAAATTGTACCTTAATTTCTGCAAATAAAAACATGAATTTTCGATTTCTCTGAAAATAAAGACCACCCAAAACTTATGCTGAAAATGTATTTTTTTTCGCATGAGCATGAGCATGAGCATGATTGACCGCCCGAGGTTGCTACTCCGTTATTGCCAGATCAGCTGTTATTACACAGAGAACCAACAGATGTTGCTTGGGACTAACATACGTCCTCAATGTGTAAAAACTGGTGATCCCAAACTAAGGCGATACGGGCAAATGCAGGTCAAGTAAAGAAAGGGTAAGAAAATGTTGACGTGATACTCGCTTTATTGAAAGCAGCAGAATCCACTGCATTTTGACGAGAAATCACTGGGATTTTGGATAACATGATTGGTTAATAACAGGGTTCGTTTTGGTTAATGATAAGCTGTCAAGTTAAATATTTCAAAATTAGGAGTGATTTCCAATTTGAATCGATTTAAACCAACAGTAAGGATGCTATTCGGGCCACTCACAAAGTGTTATTGTGGTTTTTCATTGAGAAAACAAAGTTCTTTTAAATAATGTTAAAATGCCGATTTTGACCGGTTTAAACCAACATTAAGGATGCTATTAGGGCCACTCACAAAATGTGATAGTGGTTTTTGATTGGGAAACTATGAGTTGTTTTACAATGCTGGAAAGCCGATTTGAACCGATTAAACCACTAGTAAGGATGCTATTGGGGCCACTCAAAGAGTGTGATAGTGGTATTTCATTAGGAAAACAAGGCAATCAATCTACACGCCTGAGAGCTAACTCAAACCGATCTACACCAACAGTGCGGATGCCGCTGGAATCACCTACAAAATGAGACAGTGGTTTATTTGCGAACCACGAATTCTCATGCTCACTCGATCACTCACGCAACGAACAATAGGCAACCGAAACAACTGATGGTCGACGCAAACCCATTAAAAAAGGACATATAGATACAATGGGTAACAATTACGTGTCTTGCTCCACGTCCTTCAGAGCACTTACTACCTCACGAGTCACCTGTACCCAACTTCACAGGTGTCCGTCAAGCTTCTGGTACATCAATTCATCTTCATGCCCAACCGAAGCACCACTATTTAAAAAGTTTTGAAAAATAGAGAGACATTAGATATTGTCTTCAAAATTTGGTAGAAATAAATTATTTGTTGCCTGAAAAGAAACAAAATTAAGAACAAAGATATGTAAAATCCTTGTAGTCCCCCGGATGTTCGAAAAGCATAACCATTTCTATGAAAAGATTGTTGCGGGTTGTCGATGGTTGATTACAACTATGTGTTGGGCACCATTGGCTGAAATGAGCATTGAATGAGAATAGTGAGAACATTTTATTGAATAAATTACTACAATACTCAGTTGTTTATTAAGCTGAAGCTTATTCCGGCTATATCTGATGAACTTAGTCGATGAATTTGGCCAGCTTTTTTTCAGCTAAAAACGCATTCTGGACCACTGTGCAAGGGAGAATGCTTAGTCAGCCGGTTGACGCAACCACGAAAAGCGAAATGAAAAAAGGCCGTTTTTAGGGCTAATATTATGATTTTGAAAAAAGGGGTATACTGAATTATTATAAGAGTTTGCTCATTATATGAGCATGACGTCCACCAAACTCGTAAATCCTGGCTGATTTGTAAATTGATCACTCCATTACACATTCCCGAACATTCTTGGGGTGGATATTGACGAAATAGCGCAATCCTGGCAATGAATCTTCATAAAAACTCAAGCAAAGTGGAATTGTCGACAATTTTTATTCGGAGTTGTGCCAGTATTGCAAGAAACCGACGAAATATGCCAATTATGACAAGCAATAAGCTAGAAAGATCTAGAAGGAGATGATGCATAGGAAGGAATGCTTCTGTTACTCTCATGCAAATTCCCTTTCACGGACTTCAACGATGTCGATTATTGGTCTACAATTTTCTCTTCCTGAGTTTTTATTTCGATGTCACTTGTTTGTTGTTTTGAAATGGAAAATTGATCCAGGAAGAAAATGAGAAGAAAGATTAGTAATTTCCATTTAATTCCAACTACCTTTATTGCTTATCTTGACAGATACGCGTATTTCGTCTACAATGTGCCAATCAGCAGTGTTGTAATACGAGCTACACGGCGTGCAGAAACCGACTTCTTTCTAGTAGCCCGCAAACTCTAGAAGGTATTTTTTGTTTCTAGCTGCGATGCAGTTTGAAGCAGGAAATTTTTTGTTTTATTAATTAGTGGCAAAAAAAACTAATATTTACTTACGAAAATCGGGTTTCTTCTTAATGATCAAAACCTGGTAACTTGTAGCGCCGACTGCACACAATCCTAAGGGTATTAGTAGGTAACAATGAGGTTATTGTTTTAATTTCTATGATTTTATGTACCTACAGAACGTAGTAAATAATTGAATCAATCAATTCACGTTTAGGAATAATAAATTTAAATTATTAGGTAGGCGTTATAACAAATTTTTAACTTTTAACTGACTTTCAATACTTTTCAATAAGTTGCACTATTTCTTACTCGTTTTTTCTGAGGTTGGAATTAACAATGGCGATTTCTAGCAATTTCTTGTTCCGGGGACGTCTCGATGCTCTGTCCGTCAGCTTGACAGCCCAGCAAGTTGCAAGGCCTATTGAGTCGATAGGTGAGGCCATTTCAGCAGTCAACCTTCGAACCGGTATTCGCCCGGCAGTGTTGCCAGAACCAACATCCTTCCCCCCGTAACACTGGCCATCTGGTCCAGTTTTATCTCCGCAATCTACCTCTAAGGCTGCCAATTGCCAAACTGCCACTGATCTACGGATCAACCCCCTCGCAGTTTGAACGTTTTTTTTTTTGTTGGGCGTAGAACTTTTGAACTTTTTGAACTGAGTTGAACTTTTGTGGTAAAAGTTTGAACGATAGCCCTTTGCGCTTTGCGCTGCTCTGATACGCCCATGAGTATGCCGAATTCATCCAGCATGAGAGACAACTTATACAGGCTGCTTGATTTTTCTAGTGGTATGTGCTGCTCTGCTGACTTTGGTTGACTGCGCGTGATCAGCTCCTTTTCGTCCGGGTAGGCCTGCCCCTGCGTCAAGCAAATGAGCGTACGTAACCTTTTTTGCAATTCATCCGCTTCCAGGTGACCAACAATCGGTCGTTCGCCTTTAGTCTTGCGGGTTCGGTTGTCGATGCAGCGATGAATATACGCGGCTGACCTAATAAGCCGGGACAAACTAGAGAATCGTTACAAATCGAAGATCATATCGGGTACAGATACGTAGGGATGTGCATGACACGGGCGCAACTCTTCTTCAGTAGACAGCGTTACAAACTTCTGGCGTGGACATTCACTCTCCGGATGCTTCAGGAATTCTGGCCATTTGAACCAGAAATCAGCTACTTCTTGGCAAGGACCCTTTCCCCACGTGGTTGCCAAATCTGCTGGGTTAAGTTTGGATGGTACCTACTACCATTCTCGAACGTCAGATGCCGTCAGCAACTCTCCTACCCGACACGCGACGAACTGTTTATATCTTCGATGATCAGCACGCATCCAAGCCAGAACCGTTGCGTAATCGCTCCACAAAAAAACGCTGGTGGATCTTAACAGTGTGGCTTTCTTCGACGAATTTCATCAACCGGACTCCCAGCATGGCTACTTAGAGCGCCAATCGAGGTATTGATAACGGTTTCAGTGGCGCCACCTTTGTCTTTGCTGTGACCAGGTTACATTCAACAACTCCGTTCGGATTGGTGATTCTGAAGTACGACATTGCTGAATAAGCTGCTTCTTTGGCGTTTGACGATCGATCGGTAAGAAGAAAGTGGCAAAAATGGATCTCCGTATAGTGTTGAGGATCACAACTGTAGGTAAAACACGTGCACGGAAGCTCTACAACATCTGGTTGACGAAACCACATTGCTTCGTTATGGATGATGAGACGTATGTAAAAGCAGACTTCTGGCGGCTTCCGGGCCTACATGTTTTCATTGTTCATCATAAATTCGATATCCCTGAGGACGTTAGATAGCAGAAGATGTCAAAGTTTACCAAAAAATGTATACCAAAAAGAATGTATGGCAAGCAATTTGGTCGTGTGGAAAGTGGAGCACCCCATTAGTGACAACTGGAACGGTCAATGGGCAGGTCTACCTAAAGGAATGCCTCCAAAAGCGTCTACTTCCTCTTCTGAGGTCACACGATGGTCCTACGATTTTCTGGCCGGATTTAGCCTCGTGCCATTACTCGAAAGAGGTTTTGGAGTGGTACAAGGCTATGGAGGTCAATTTCGTGCCGAAACATCTCAACCCCTCGAACGCACCGGAACTGCGGCCAATTGAAACGTACTGGGCCATCACGAAGCAGGCACTTCGGAAGCATCATAAGGAAGTGAAATCGGAGGAAGATATGAAGAAAAAATGGATTGCCACTCAAAAAAAAAGTTAATCCAAATGTTGAACAGGACCTTATGAGTAGTGTAAAGAAGAAGGTTAGTGCATTTGGATATGAAATTTAAATTAAATAAAGCAAACATGGGAAAATATTTATAACATGTTTTATTTTACTCCCTGAAAGTTTGAAGATGTTTGGATGAACGGGCGAATTTTGCCGAATATTTGTGTGTGCCGCAATTTGATTCCGTAGACCCTTTAAGTATTAGTACACGACCCTGAAGAAGTCTGCACATTGTAAACGAAATACGTGTATCTGTCTAGATAAGCAATAAAAGTAGTTGGAATTAACTGGAAATTACTAATCATTCTTCTCCTTTTCCAGTTCCTCAATCAACAACTAAGAGATAAGCTGAAAGTTGTAGGAATCAAGCGATTATACTAAAAGAAGCGTGATAAAATTGGTCATAAAAATTCAAACAACTTGCAGGATGACACTTTTCATCGAAACCGTTGACTTATGCTAGGGAGACGCCGTCCTTCATCCATCATATATGAAACAAAAATCTACTATACATTTGCTCGAATGAAAACGCGAAAAAAATAATATCTGTCGTTAGAGCTCTACGCCTAACGCTAACTGTCAGCGAGGTGCGAGATTTAAAAATAAAGGCGTTGCGTGGCAACGGACGGAAGGAGACACGAGACAGACGGTGCGCAGCTCACAGTGCTCACATGATGAAGGAAGGAAAAAATGTAGCAGAATCTTGCTTGGATCGCTCGGAATGCGCCCATCACCACACACCACTGACTGGCTCGCTGGTTGAGGGAAATGTCAGTGAAAAGGTGACTGCTTGTTGTTGACTGTTTGTTTTATTTTGCGCATTCGGCGTTCGGTTCGGTATGGGAGTGTGAGATCCTACTAGATTATGCAACGTGTCATGCACCTTTTCCTAGTGTACCGAGGACAACCAAAATAACAACAAAAACAACAACGGCTATTTTCGGCAGTGCGTGTATTTTTGTAGACACCCACCTTCAGCTGTGGGTGATTTAACGTGCCAATCCAGAGTGGCCACCGGGGACAGATCACAAGGCTTCACTTGTCACTCGTTCGAGCACCGACTGAGCGGGTTGAGGTGAGATCGTTGCACTAATATTTCATGTCCAACAGAGCAATACACGATCAAAGGCGAGAATGAGTAAGATTAATCTACTGAACTAGTGTGTTTCATGTTTCAAACTTTTTTCAGCTCGGTGATGAATGAATGAACGCTTGTGTATGTTGACTAGTTGTTTTAAGTTTAGTCATACCTTACAACAAACTCTATCGAAGAATACAAGGAGAACAGTAGCATTCATTGAGTTTTCTCAGAATTCAGCTTGCCAGATTCCATACCCAAATTAGTCATCAGTTTATTAATATTGCTATCGCCATCGCTTGTTCCGAATTCCAAATTGGACTGATTTCGTCGCTGCTGCCTGGACGATGACTAACTACTATTTCTCCAATTATTTATACTTTATATACAGACTAGAGCTACAACAAGCTTTCCTGTGTTCCACCGAACGCCGGCGCAACGGAACACAGCTCAGTCCGGGGCCCCGGTTTGGCCAGCCGTGGCAAGCGGAAAACATTCGTTGTTTGATGTTGCGGGCAGAAAGCAAACCGAAAACATGACCGAGACCGGCTGTGTTTAGCTTGACTAGCTTGATTCCCTGTAACACGGGTTAGGCGAAAACCTCTCGCCGAAAAATTGGGTAATCATGTTTAGCATAAATTTCCTGTTTCCCGAGCCAGCCCCAGAACGCTGCTGATATTAGACAACATTAGGGAGCAAAATGATGAAAAATTACCGTCATGCTACGTACGTTTGCCTTTTCTTCGAAACCGAAAATCACTACGAACACATGTTCTTCCTGGAGGTGGGGCTGTCGGAAAGACTGCGCATTTCATAATCATTCGGACGATTGTGATGAAGTTTTGGATAAAGGAAACTTAGCTTAGTTCATTTTTGCTTGGTGCTACCATTTTCCAAATGCGATAGAATGGAGACATGTTCAATTTCGAACAGAATTCGAGGAAAAAAAGTGAAAGAATAAATTGCTTTCTTCGTCGATCCAAAGCCAACAAACATGACTTTTCCACCCACCTGTCTAGCGAGCGTCCGTCGTCGTTTGGGTGTTGTTGACTGCTCTCTGAATGGATGCTGAGCACTCCCCATCTATTTTCCAACGACACACAGAATCTGGAATCTGGGTCAGTAATGGAATGCGAGTGTGTCGAATGATGTTTCTTAATTTGTTTTAATTATTTACTAATGTGGAGACACTGACTGGCAGCATGTAGCTGTTTGAATATTGCAACTTAATTCATTAGATTCAGCAATAAAAACAGTGCAATCATCATATTCCAAGATTTCCACAATGTTGAACGTGTCCATCCAGGCAGCGCAATCTACTTTCCGCACACAAATGCACGCATCAAATATTCATGGCCGAGGAAAACCCAATCTCGCTCTCCGAACAAAACTCCTAACGGGAAATGGCGGAAGCCGGAGCGCCCTGGGAAAGGTCACCGTACATTCCGAAAAGATAATTCCATAAAACTCTCCACAGACACATTTATGCGGCTATAAAAGGCCAGCCCCGGTGAGTTGGAAGGAAACTTTTCTTTCCCTCCTACTGGCAAGTGACTAAGCTGGTCTCCGTTTGTTAGTCCTGGGGACGTCGGAACATGACAAGCAAGTTCACCCCGGGAGGCGTCTCGCTTCCTTCGCCGATTGCGCCTTTGAACGGGCCATCCTCAACAGTCAACTGAAGTCCAATAAAATCAAGGGATTTAGATTGGATTGTAGTCTGTGCTGTCTCTACTGCTTCTCCTGTTTCGGAGTGTGGCCTCGGAGAGGACGAAAAAAAAACTAGCTCTGTGTGGATGTATGTTTGTTTCAATTTCCCACTTCGGAGAACGGGGTCATAAGTGGAAAACCCCCTCCCGAAGGCAGCAGGCGGGGGAAGTATAATCGAAGATGAAAGTTTTCCAGCGGTAGACTCCCTGGCGTCGCCGACAAGGCTTACGGCGGAAAGGGACGAACAGACGTTATTATGTAGGATAAAAGTTTTCAAAGTGCAAGATTGAACCGACTGCTTCGAAAGTGATGAAGTTTCTTTTCGAGTTGGCATAATATTCAAAAATGACAATATTATGATCGGGCAATGCTCTCCTAAAACTTTAACGATTTGGCCATAATCAAGCGCTGAGCGATATCGGGCAGTGAAGCATTCCGTCACGTTCAATTGACTGATTTCTGCTAATCGATTTCGTCGTCTTCCTCCGGCAAAAGCAATGCGATATGCAAATTGGCGCTGGCGATAGAATTTTGGAATCAATCGTAAATCAAGCGATAAATCACAGTTCGACATCTTGCAGACGTCAAATATCACGTCTTCGGCTACCGACTGGCCCAAACAACGAAGTGGCAGTGCGTCATCATTAGTTGATGGCCGTAAATTAGCGACTTCGATGGTGTTTTATGGCTGAACGTACGGATCGATCACCGGGTCGTAAAATGTATCCAGGTGATTATTTTGACGGCGATGACCATCTTGGGAGTTGGACTTAGTGGAAGTTTTTTGTAAATTTTAAGGGGGTGTAAGAATTTGATATTCCTTCTGGAGGAGGTGATTTGCGAGAAATGAGTTCTTTGCACTATGCAGAAATGGTGTTATGAAAAGCGGATGAAGTAGGCTCTGACTACATTTGTACACGTTTTTATTTTCGCTGTCATTTTGGTACGTAAATTTTGAAAAGTTTTTGAATGTTTTATTCATGTTGATCATCATTGTCAAACAAAAGTGAATCACATTAAAAATGCATCGGTGAGC
>JASCZW010012298.1:0-22500 GCA_034211315.2 Aedes japonicus
AAAAAAAAAAAAATGTGTGTGTGTGTGTGTGTGTGTGTGTGTGTGTGTGTGTGTGTGTGTGTGTGTGTGTGTGTGTGTGTGTGTGTGTGTGTGTGTGTGTGTGTGTGTGTGTGTGTGTGTGTGCGTGTGTGTGCGTGTGCGCCCGTGCGTGTGTGTGTGTGTGTGTGTGTGTAAATGATCCACTTAGATCGATACCAGAAACATTTAGTTGATATTTGGGACCAAATTCCTCAGGAAATCGTGCGTGCCAGCTGCGATGGGTTTACAAAGCGTTTGCGCATAGTTATCAAGGAAAAATAAATGATATGATTTGGTATATTTGTTTTGCTGTAATCCCATTTCGTTTAATTGACACCTATTGTGAGACACCCTGTACCAGTGGTCAAGTCACTCGACCCATAACCTCAACGAGGTTGCTCCATGTATTTATATCTTCAATGTCATTATAAGGGAAATTTATATAATTCATACTGATTTGATATGGCAAATAATCATTATGCGATCTTATGAATATCGGAACTTTATTTCGCTACGTGTCGTTTATACAAATTGATGGAAGCTGATGCATTTGGAGTAAGCGTGAATCGTATGATCAAATATGAGTGAAGTTGTTTTTTCGTTTTCTCACACATTTTTTGGCATTCCTACACTCCCGCTTCATTATATTCAATTTTTAAGTACAATTGTATGCTATCTCTTTTTCTCTCACGGAAATATTAGCGGACGGTGGGGCAGTTCAGACCTACCTTAACAAATTTAAAAATAATGATTGAAAAAGTCAGAAAAACGTTATTTTAACGACAGTACCTGAAAGAATTTTTTATTGGCAACACTTTTGGGCAAAAATAAATAAATCGCTAGAGGAAATTTCGAATTTTAACGTCGATCTGCTAAAACACAAATTTAAAAGAAAAATCAAGCACGTGGGGTAATTCAGACCGGGGTGTGGGGCAATTCAGACCACCTCAATTTTAATGCAATTTTATTGTAATTGAACCAATTAACTCAGGTTCCATAGAAAATAATCATTTATTCCATCAACAAAATTAAAATTTCATAGTTAATATTTAAAAATTCACCTCGAGACGGCCGTGAGTAATCGGTTCTATCCTCCTAACTTTAGTTTTAAGATAAATGATGTATAAAAATATAAAAATTTGGCCTGCGGATCATTGAACCTGAATTTCAATTTTTGCATTACTAATAATATTTACTGGTAAAAGATAAATTATGGGTGAAAATATATGTGTAACAAGGCGGTCTGAATTACCCCGCATGTTGGCGGTCTGAATAGCAACACAAACCTTTTCTACGCGTTATGGTGTTCACCATAAAACAAATACAAATTTGATTCAATTTTTTTTTGAATTGCTTAAACAGAGTTTGTAAGCTTCTTATAGCACATACCTGTTTTTCGTTAGCTCAAAATTGGAAGCTTTTACCGCGTTTTTTTTTTGTGTGCAATTTCTATTATTGTAGGCACTGAAAAGTAAACTACGCCGTGGCGCACCTCAAGGTCGACTGAAGTCAAAGTATATATTTGTCAAAGTAGTGGTGCCGCATAACGTGTCAGATAATAAGGTTGAGATTTTGCCATGTGCTGCCATTGCAAAAAAAAAAATCGACGGTCGGGTTTACCCTCCCGGTCTGAATTGCCCCACCCTCCCCTACTCAATTTCCATTAAAAAGTGGATCAGCTCAATTTTTGAGTATAACCCACTTTTTACGAAAATTGAGTAACATTTCTGTGAGAGAAAAAGAGACAGCATACAATTGTACTCAAAAATTGAGTAAAATGATGCGGGAGTGTATATCTTGGAAGCAGAAGAACATCATAAAGTGTGCAAATTTGATGAACCCTCGGCAACATTGAAGAAAAAAATTACTCGCCAAAAAGCTGTATTGCCCCTTAGTCTAAAACTTAAGGTGAAACTGGAGGGAGTCCTTTTTTAACTATCACTTCACGATTTTTGAGACAACAAATCACAAACAAAGCAAAACAAACATCGCTCAAACTGCTAACTAGTGGAGCAAACGATTCATGGAAAATTTCACGCTGTATTCCTAATAGTATAAGAGGTTTGTGCTCAGAAAACATCGGAACTAGAGACCCTGTATATAGACCAGACAACACAAAATCATACAATCTGCCAATCCTGAAAAATGCCATAAAATTGAGCAATTGAACTGGCATCACTTGTATTTGCACAAACTTGAAGTAAACTGCGCAATAGGCTAAAAAAAAAATCGGTTTCGATGTTGGTAGTTTGTTTTGATGCCGTTTGAAGATATTCATTAGAGAGACAGGGTGCGACAGAAAATAATGCGAAAATGCTCAAACTTGAGTATTGGGTTAATTTGTGTAGCTAGTGACTAATTTCTGTCGAAAGTGTATTTGTTTATGTTTACTTTCAAGTGCTGCATTCAAACATTCTCTTTGTTTTATTGCAAATTCGTCGAAATGTTCGCGAAAGAAGTGATCACCAGTTTGTTGCTAGCCCAGAAGAAGCCGAAAGAGATTGCCAAGGTGGTAGGGTGCCATTTGGCAACAGTTTACCGCATAATAAAGGGATCCCTGCAGGATGGCCCTAAGCAGCGGAAGCCGGGAAATGGACGTCCTTGCTGTGCACGCACGCCGAACGTGATCAAATCGGTCCGTGTAAAAATTGCTCGCAACTCGGTGCGTTTCATAAGAAAACTTGCAAAGGAAGCCAATATTCCGAAGAAATCCAAGCGGAGAATCATCTAAGAAGACCTGCATGCATCTTCCAGAGCCAGAGTGAAACGCCACTTGATTACGGATCGGGTCAAGGAACTACGAGTGGCTCGTTCCAAGAGATTGCTTTCCATGTTGAAGAAGGAAAAAACGATAATCCTGTTTTCCGACGAAAAGCTTTTCAGCATCGATGCTGTGGCCAACAGCCGCACGGACCAGTTCATTTCACCGCAGAAAATGGAGAACGTTCCGGAAAAAGTGAAATTCAAAATTTAAACCAAACATTCGGCTGGTGTCATGATGTTTGGCATGGTGGCGTCGAAGGGTTTGAAAATGCCGCCTGTTCATTGATGCTGGAGTTAAAATCAGTACCGAAGTGTATATCGGTATTTTAAAGGACCAAGTGCTACCCTGGGTGAAGGTCAACTTCTCCGAGGACCAAAACGTTGTCCTACAGCAGGATGGAGCGCCGTATCACACGTCCAATCGAACCCAACAATGGTTGAACGATAACATGAAGTTTTGGCCGAAGGATTTGTGGCCCCCTAGCAGTCCAGATCTTGTTCCGTTAGATTATTCGATTTGGGCATATGTTGAAGCACGAGCCTGCAAAACATCACACCCTAGTGTGAGAACCTTTAAGTCAACCATAACACGCACATGGCAGTCGATGTCGGAGGACTACGTCCGAAAGGCATGCTCTGGCTTCCGGTGTCGGCTCGAGGATGTTTTTGAAAATGGAAGAGACATTGAATAAATTTGTTTAAAAGGACTTTGTAAACTATAAATTAGGGTTTGAGCTCAAACCCTCTAAGATTCATAATGACTTTGTAAAGATAACTACAGTTGAAAATGTTGATGTTATTGCTTGAATTAGTTGAAAATGGGATTTAAAAGAGATAGAACAAATTTTCGCATTATTTTCTGCCGCACCCTGTAGTGAAAAGTGCCGTGTAAATAATGAACTGTTTGGAGCAAAATTGTGACAATAAATCGCGATGTGAAGTAAATTCTTTGGGTTTCTTCCGATGTCTAAAGAAAGATAATATAAGGCAGAAATGGCTTGCATTCTGCGGCCTTTCGGTAGATTTTCAGATTCTAGGAAGCCATAGGCTGTGCAGTGTAAATACAAAATACTATAATTTGTTTTCTCCATTACTAATTATAACAAATATATCCAGCTACGTTTTAAGTACTTAGATTTACTGAATTTGGACGTAGAAAATTCCTTATTTGTTCATGATTGACTTTTGTCAAAACAATACTTGATCACAATACTTGCTCCTTTAAAGTGAATCAAAAGTTGACAGGTCGTTTGGCTGCATAAGACAATTGCTGTCCGGTCTATATTCAGTGTCTATAAAAGGAACGTGATCCCGTGATTCTTACACCTTCAATGTCAATTCACAACGTTTTGGAAACGATGAATGTAAAACGTACAAGCAAGTGAACAAACGAAAGATGACAGTCAAACACACAGCATGCTCTGATGAGATATAAAACCGTCACGAATGCCTGCGTACAATGCAAATGTACACGCTTAGAAAAATATACCCAGCGGAGCAGTTAAGTGTGGGAAGCCAACGTCGGGTATAATTATGTTTACCTACCGTTGGGTACAAACAACAATTTTTAGTAGAATTTTGCCCAGGATAGTTTATTCATGACGAGAGACCGTTGAAAATGCGTTTTAAGGATCATGTTTTTTTTTTGAAATTTTGAATGAACATGTTCTCGACGTATAACTCAATTAAATAAAAGATATTATTTTTTCTGATTTCGAACACCCTGCAAACTATCGCCAAATGGAACCACTACACTCCCTTTGCCATCCAACAACAATAAAAAGTCCTCAGAGACCAATGTCCGATATCATCCCTCCGCGTTACGATTATTCTGTCGGCTTTCAGCGAGAAGCGCACAAACTCATTATCCTGTGCTGGAGGAAAAAAATAAAACTTCCCGAAAACGTCCGTCATTTTTTCGACCCTCGCCACCAAATGAATGTGTGTGCAAACAACGACGAGCACAGTTTTTCCCAATTATATTCGATTAAATTACTCTCACTTTCATCGCCCCCTCAAATGGCTGCTCTGGGATGAAGACTCGTGCTTTTTCTCCCAACCTCAGTTTGATGGGTTTCGATCGCTGACGAAAGATTGCAGTGGCGAGGCGAGGGTGTCGTCAATTTTTCATAATTCAGTATAGAACAAAACCGTATCGGACTGTTCGGGGCACCCCTCGTGCCAATCGATTTGAATTATTAAGGCAAATAATGAATTCAAGGAGCCAGTAGTGGGTTTGAGACTAGGGACATCTATTTATCTTTATTATGATTGCACAGCAACAACAACAACTTCGACTCCGAACCAGGAAGAGGAAATTTTGCGTATTTCAAATCGGTAGGTTGGCGGCAGCCACTATGAATGAAACTGTTTTTACAAGCTGACGAAATTCCTATTTATTCTCATTAAGGCCCCGTCCGTCCCCTTTGGCCCTAGCAGTTTATTGCGGCGGCGAGTGCCCTTTTGCGAGGTAAAACAGAAGCATGACGGGAAATTTTTAAATTGCGACGGGTGTCATCGTCGTCGTCGAATGGCGATGGTGGTCGTTGGTGGGTAATTAGGTAGCTATTTTGTGCATTGCCCAGAGAAAGTGGACAATGCGGGTCAATCGAAGACCGAGAATGGCGACGAACCTTCGAAAGGGAGTTGGTTCTTGGCAACGAGTTTCTGATTGCAAATGCTCACAAACTGGACGGGTTATGTAATTAGACAAGTGGATTTCGGGTGATGGTTTGAACAAAGTTTAATATGAATAATTCAGGCAGTAATTAGGTAGGAGAAGTCATACCACTTCTAAGAAGCTTTGAAAGTAGTCCCCGTCGAGTCGAATCTCGTTCAAATAACTACATCATCCGAAAGCAAACAAGTTAATCAACTTATTTTTACATCTACAAATCACCAAGAGCTGTTACTATTCACTTTTTTCCCTCCTCTTCCTTCATTCCATTCGCCCCGATAACAGCGAGGCACGTTAGGCCCAGTGTTGACTTAAGATTATGAATGTTTTTGTTGTCTTCCTCAAAAAAACAAGAAGAGTGTTAGCTCTGTAATGCAGGAAAACAAGTGCCCTTGTTGAGGAACAAAAGCGACTAGGTGCAAACAGAAACCCACCCGGTCTGTGCTTGTGACGCTTCTTGCACCTACCTCTGAAGGAAACGAAACTCCCGATAAGAACGGAGCGATCTGAGAGTAAATATGCGTCATCACCAATAATCGCCACTCCGTAGTTGCTTTGGTGCATTATCCTACCGCCAGCACCGGCCCAAAGCTGAACGGATCATGTTTAATCCTTGCTCGTAATTTATCATCGAATGCATCGCACTCTCCCTTCGAGGGCAAGCCACTTACCGAAGTTCTGCTGGCTAGCCGAACCGCCGCAACCGCCATCGTTCCGTGATTAAATCGGTGTGGACATGGTCCATTCAACCTAATTTATCTCCCCATTTCATCTCAGCATAATTCCATACGCATAGAATGACCATTAGCATTCGATTATTTCTCAAATTGATATCAAAAGTTTAGATTTCCTCGGAATTGTTTCCCATCACCAAAGCCACCATCGCCGTTCAAACAACCAACACACAGACAGACATCCTTCCGCCAGATTGTAAACATAAAAAATTCCCTTCTCCCTCTGAACGAAATCGAAAGGGGGAAGTAAGTATATAGCGACCACCCTACATTGAACGTTATGTATTTTTCCGACGACGGGAAAAGTTCTACGCACATTTTCCATGTGGTTTCCCATTTTTGTGCCACCCCCGCGCGATTCAGGCGATTGTTTTACGGAACTGTTTCCTTTTTTTTGTCGATTGCTTCGATTCGATTTCTCCCGAGGGGATTGAGATGCTAGATTTCGGTGATGTGTTTTCCGGCCGTTGGTTGTTGCCATGGTTGCCACCGCGTGAGAGTTGAAGGAACTAAAAGACGCGCTGTATGATGAGTGGCGATTATGAAATAGGGATGATCAGTTTGGTAATTGAAACCAATGTGCCACATGAAGACTGATGCCTATTTTCAAATGTTTGCCCTTTATGCTTAAACGATTCCAAATAAGGTGCTCGAAGGCACCCAAGGGTAAGTCGCTTAGAACAATTTTCAATCCATACCACATGTGTGGCACACTGAGGAACACTTTTGACAGTAGACCTTTAAGAAAATATATAGCAACCTTGACAATATGCGTTGTTGTTGGTGACATTTGTTTCGATTTGTTTATTTCATCATGTCAATCTAGCGAGAGTTTTGTATGTTGAATTAGCACTGCAAATCTTATGGAAAACTAAAGGGCGATACGGTCAAAATTTGGTCAATATCAACTTGATGTATTTCTAATTTTTGCATTTAAAAAACCCGAACACCCCTCATTTTGAAGGTGTGTGTGTGTAGAATGTTTCTCCTATTTTGATTTTGGAATTCACTCTTCAGTTGTCAAAATGCCGTCCAAGCAAGAAGAGCAGCGTATCAAAATTTTGCTCGCGCATCGCGAAAATCCGAGCTACTCGCACGCAAAGTTGGCAAAATCGCTAAAAGTTGCCAAATCAACCGTTACAAATGTAATTAAAGTGTTTGGGGAACGTTTGTCGACAGCCAGGAAGTCTGGATCGGGGGGAAATCGAAAACCGGAAGCCGCTGAGACGACAAAGAGAGTTGCCGGTAGTTTCAAGCGAAACCCTAACCTATCTCTCCGAGATGCCGCAAATAAGCTGGGTGTATCGTCTACAGCCGTGCATCGAGCCAAAAAACGAGCCGGACTATCGACTTACAAGAAGGTAGTGACTCCAAATCGCGATGATAAACAAAATACGACGGCCAAAGCGCGATCCCGGAGGCTGTACACGACGATGCTGACAAAGTTTGACTGCGTGGTAATGGACGACGAAACCTACGTCAAAGCCGACTACAAGCAGCTTCCGGGACAGGAGTTTTATACGGCAAAAGGAAGGGGAAAGGTAGCAGATATTTTCAAGCACACGAAACTGTCAAAGTTCGCAAAGAAATATCTGGTTTGGCAAAGCCATCTGTACCTGTGGCTTGAAAAGCAGCATTTTCATAGCTTCCGGGACTGTCAACCAAGAAATTTACGTGAAAGAGTATTTGAATAAACGTCTGCTGCCTTTCCTGAAGAAACACAGTTGTTCCGTACTGTTTTGGCCGGATTTGGCATCTTGCCATTACGGTAAAAAGGCCATGGAGTGGTACGCCGCCAACAACGTGCAGGTGGTTCCCAGGACAAGAACCCTCCCAACACGCCAGAGCTCCGCCCAATTGAGAAATACTGGGCTATTGTCAAGCGGAACTCAAAGAAGACCAAAAAACTGCTAAGGACGAGCAGCAGTTCAAGAGCAAACTGGCTTTCTGCGGCGAAGAAGGTGGACAAGGTGGCTGTACAAAATCTGATGGCAGGGGTCAAGCGAAGGCCCGGCAATTCGGATTTGGAAAAGCGGAAGCCTAACTGAATATTTTTCCTGAATTTTATACTAATTGAACTTGAAAAAGAAATTTAATTTGATTTTTTAAATAAACGATTTCACCGATTTACACGCGTTTTCCCTTGACCAAATTTTGACCGTATCACCATTTAATCCACGTAGATCGTGAAGGTGCAGTACGATTCTTTGCATATTTCGTTTATCTGTTCGCTTCGATGGGATTTTTCACAGGCAATTTTTCTTATATCTGGGGAATCGGCTGATCGAAAAGCAGATCTAGTTAGTAGATCACGTCCAGTAGACCCGAGAACCTTAAAAAAATGAAAAGTAATGCGGAACATTATCAAATTGCAGCGCGCTCATATCGGAAGGCCGATTCTTGACTCTAGAACGGGTTGCACTGGGAGTTGCGTTGGACTTTTGACTAACAGAATTTGACCACACGAACTGCTTTTGTAACCTTCATTACGACTGTGTATCGATCAACTCTCAATATTTCACCTTCGCCTCTAATCAACTGCAAAAGAATCAAATATTGAACAACTCAGTTAATTTCTTTCATCCTTGCATTGTCGTTTGGTTCACGGGTGAAGTACGCAATAGGCAAGAATCAAACAGTTCTGCAGCCACTTGAACAACGTCCCGGTTTCTCATTTAGAAATTCATAATTTATGTCCGCAAAATCTAGAAACGATCCGCTTATTTTCTGTATTGTTTATTTCTTGTAGAAACCTAAACAAATGCCTGGTTGCCAGGAACACCAAAAATTAAAATTTGGACTGTCAACACATCGACACCTTCGGCACCTTAGTCGAGGCGCCCACTGATGTGGCGGAGGTGTGATATCACATAACATGTCAAAACATCGAGTCAAAGTCTTGTGGCGTGAGACGAACGTCAAAAAGGTGTTTGGGCATGCTGGCAGATGCCACATCAATGGGCGCCTGGCCTCACAGGAACACGCAACGCACACTAATTAAAAATAGCACAGGAGAAAAGTGTGCTGAGCGACTCACCCCTTGAAGGAACCTCAAAATTGGAACTCATTTAACACGATGCCTGATAGACCGTTATTATAAAAAATTAATGTCCATCAAAACCAAGTACATAGCTCGATTTTTGAGGTAGTTCTGTCCTTCTGGACCAATTCTTAAAAAAATCCCTAGGAGGAATCTCGAGAAATCCTTATTTTAGTTTTTAGCTAAAAAAATCAAAAAATTCATATTCAAATTAATTAGTATCATCAAAATACTTACATGAACGTCCGATAAGTCATCCGAGTCGATTTCAAACAGTTTTTATTTATTACCGTTATTACAATTATAAATATTTACAACTGACTGAACTCACCAGACTGACTTAAGTACATTTTTTATATGGCTTACTGGTTCTAGTTTGCTTTCTATGCTTGATCGAATGAAAGGTAAAATATCAATTCAGTGCTGATGCATATATTGTAGAAAAGTAAACCGAGATTTATTGTAGCATAAACGTTATTGAAAGCTAAAACATGTGCTTGCTGTTATAGACGATCACAGCACTTAGTAACCGATCATTGTAAATCTGGGATGATTTAGGTACTCTATACCGATGCCAAATCTCGTCAAAATTTTCTTGCAATTTTCCTTGATGCTTCCTTTGGTTCTCGAGATGCCATTCGATATGCCAAGTACACTCTTGGAAGCCTCGCAATATGGACACGGGTTCTTCGAGGAGTGCGCCATTATGCCAATTATAATGTTTATAATTTTGAGGTCCCCGGCAACCAAATGATCGAGCTCGTGCAGTTTGAGTAAGTCTATCCAAATCGGGGAAATATTGTCGCACTTTTCTGCGAGGTTTGGTGAAAGTGCAATGATGAACAGCTTCTTTACACCGCCATCCTTGAAGTCATTGTCAGACCGATGCTCCGTTTGTGGGGAAATCACAGATAAATATTGAAAAAGCTCCTACCCCCGGCAATTCCAACTTTCACAAGAAAATCGCCTTCAGCAGTTGGACTTGAACGTTTAATTCTGTTTATCAGCTCAGGTACATCAGTGCAATACACAACAAACTCATCCGACGCAGATCATACCTTTCCTGTGATACTAGATAACTGTACTACTTCAAACAAATCCTTAAGCTGTCGGTTCCTTTCCACCAATTTCTCCCGTACTCCAGGTTCGATCTTTACTCCCAATGCACAAATACTTTTTTATCACACCTAAATAATGAATAGATTACATAACAAACACTTAGTTCTAAGTAAAGAACTAATTACCCAAGGTTTTCCTCATACTCAGATTGTTCTCGGCCTTGAACTTAATCAGAAAATCTGAACGTAGATTCTTTAAATGTCCTGGATGAGAGATATCCTTCTTGAATACTGTCGGTTTTCCACGAAGATTACGCAGAATGTACTTGCCATCTTTAAATTTTTTTTGAAAGATTAGGTGAAATTCGAAAAAAATAATTTTACCAGGTTTTTCTGGCTTCGAACGCATACAGTCAGCTACTGCCGCATCTGTAGAACTCGACCCCGACGAAGACTCTCCTTTTTTCAGCATGTTTTTCAAATTTGACGTTCAGGTGAACTGAGTGCAACGGTGCCTTTTTCCTCTTCCGTATTTGCTGTAGCAAGTTTCACAAATTGCTACCGCCTTAGATCCGCCAACATCTTCTGTGTCTGGACTGGATCTGGGTCTTTCGCGCTTGAGTTTCTTAGCTTGAAAACCTGGAAAATTGCTTCTACCCTCACGTGTACCGGCTGCGACACAAATTTCATATTTGCACATACCTTGGGATAGCGTAGCGTGACGATTGAATTTTGGAGATTGTAATTGTGAATCATGGGGATCCTTTTACCTCTCTTGCTATACTTCTCACAAGCCACGCGGCATGTTCCGCAGATGACCGACGGATAAAAGTTTTGTTTGGATTCAAATTCTAGCAGAAACTTTTGGATAACAACTCTTATGCTTTCAGTTATCGATCGAAGCGATGATGCCTTCGAAAGACAGAATACGCAAACCAGATTTCTGTTTTTTTCATGAAGATCCACTACTTTGATGATCACCGGTATTGAGTAGAAGAATGCAATTTTAAAAGAAAATATTATTTATTCATAATTAATTAAAAAATCACATGCTAGGCCATACAAAAACGTACTTAAGTCAGTTTGGTAAGTTAAGTCAGTTGTAAATATTTATAATTGTAATAATGGTAATAAATACAAACTGGTTGAAATCGACTCGGATCACTTATCGGACGTGCATGTAGGTATTTTGATGATATTAATTAATTTGAATATGGATTTTTTTTATTTATTTTAGCTCAAAACTAAAATTAAGAAGGACAGAACTACCTCAAGAATCGAGCTATATACTTGGTTTTGAGGGACATTTATTTTTTATAATAAAGGTCTATAGGGGCACCGTGCATTTAGTTTGAAACTGACTGCGCACATCCAGTTTTTAATTTGTATGGGAAACTTCAAAGTTGTGTTTGCATCGCTGCACACTGTTTCTACCCTAAAAACAACGTTATTTTCGGCAAAGTTATAGTTATTTAATAAACGTTAATCGGCAAAGTTATAGTTAATTTAAAACAAAACAACTTTGTTTTATGCCTTGTTCAGACTACCGAGTTATAACATGTTATAAGCCTATCTGGATGACGAATTTCTTGTTGGAATTATTTGACAACCGTTATAACATGTTATAACTCTGTTGTCTGGACAAGGCATTAGCTTTCATACGCCAATTTATTGGTTTTGATATGCATACAAAGGGCAAGACAGCTCTTCATCGCGAGAAATTTCAGAGTTGCTTTTGAGGTACCTCGAGTAACTCTCGTTGCTCAGCAAGCGAGCACTGTCATTTTTTTGCTCTCTGTTTTTGCACAGCGTTGAACAAGCTACATTCTTCTTAAACTACATATCTGATATGCTCGTACTATTTGATATCGTATTTACTACTATTCGTATAAAACTTTGCCTTTTTCGATACGAAGTTATTTTTATGTCTCCAATTAAGTCAATCTTTGTATCAGTTTTGGCTTGATTGGCAATTTTCTTATGCAGTATCATTCCACCAGAACTCCATCAAAGAACTGGTACTTTGGAACAAGGGCCGGAGAAGAGACAAGCGCCCGCTGCACTCCGACGCAAGGTTCTCCGAATAGATTGTCTTCGGATGGGGAAATGCAAAGCAAAATAATACATTCACTTTGAAGTATATACTTCTTCAGGCAATCAGGATTAGTGGGGTCCCACAACACCGGATGTTGCTTCCACAGCCTTATCGAGCGAAATTTCTTTCCCTGGTCCATTTTTGCTCCGAGAAAACACAAACTAGCAAAAAAATTAAACGAACTGTCAAAAACTTGGACCAACGAACTATGAACTATTCTGTCCGGATGGAATAGTTCATAGCGTACTACTATAACATAGAAACGTACTAGCGTACTACTATAACATAGAAACTATCTCTATAGTTTACAAACGACAAAGGGCACGGCTCTATATCATAGCGTAAAACTATCGCTTGCAAGTAATAACTATGAGCTATCACTGCATAGCTTAGGTGTGCCTGTGACCTATTACATAGTTTTCTAGCATATAGCCCAGTATACACTAGAAATAGCTACCGTGTGGCGACACCTATAGCAACTACTTTACCAACCTTAACTTTTCGAATATATATAAGCAATAAAAGCTGTTATTTATTTAATCCGCTGGTGTATATCTAAACTCAATAAATGCCAAGTCAACTGTAGTTAC
Source organism: Aedes japonicus (assembly GCA_034211315.2). NCBI lineage: Eukaryota > Metazoa > Arthropoda > Insecta > Diptera > Culicidae > Aedes > Aedes japonicus. Next base: position 12,976 of record JASCZW010012298.1, read on the forward strand.
ACAGAGAACCAACAGATGATGCTTGAGACTAACATACATCCTCAATGTGTGAAAACTGGTGATCCCAAACTAAGGCAACACTGGCGCCGACCCCGCTCGAACGAAGATCAAAGAAGAGGGTAGAAATAACTTGACGTGATGCTTGCTTTAGTGGAATCCGTGAACATCTTATATTGTTATTTAGATTTTCATACAAACCTTTTTAATTGTCACAGATTTCTCTATTTATCTATGGTACTTCTGTTTAAATTCGATAATATTATTAAGTTTCCTAGTACTTTTGAGGGAATAAACAATGGTGATTTTAGTGTAGTTTTAAATCTACAAACTAGAAAAAAATCAGTGGGGTTGTTTATAACACATATATACGATAAATACGTTAATTTGATGTATTATAATATTCAACATTTAAGATTAGGCAATTCCTAAACCGAGTTTTGCAGCGGCACAGTGTAACGTAGGTGCTGTTCTAATGCTGACCTTGAAACAGTATAAGCAAAAGAATATGTTCGAAAATTTTATAATTTGGCGATCTTGAAAAGGGACGTTTGTTTTGCATTTTGGTGTGATGAAAGGGCAACAATTGTGTTAGCTGTGATGAGTGGGGTGATATGATCAACCAAACAGAGATCCTTATCCTTATATCTTTATTGATTGTTGAGGGCGAGGGGCACGCCACTTTCGATTACACATATTTGATCGCTGCGAATCCTTATCAAATTCGCACAAAAAACATCGCTCCCACTATCGCTATTAATCGCAACAGTATTATGAATCGTGAAAGCTTTTGCTCCAATTTTGCCATATGTTCTTCCATATTCCACGCGTTTTCGTGGACTTTCTTCCGACGTGAACTTTCAACTATACTGTGCGAGCCTGGAGAATGCAAAGATATTTTGCTCCCAATTTTTGACAGCTTCAATAGTACCCAATTTCTGACAGCTTCAAATAATATAAAAAATAGGTACAATTTTACCCACTAATGGGTACTGACCGGTTACAGTGTGCCGTAAGATGTATACACACCTACTTTTCAAAATACTTATCGGTACTTTTCTTGCTGATTTCTCTCTATAAAACAGAAATTTCATCAAAAATTTAGTAAAATATGAAATTTTATAAAAATCAAGCAATAAAATATATTAAATTTCTGTAATTTACAGAAAACTACCGATGAAAACTGTAAATCGCAGCAGTTTCGCAACACTGTAAACAAATGACGAATGCATTGTAAATGTAATCTTTTGCAAAATAAACTATACAAAATATTACCGAACAGATTTTAAATTTATACCATGCTGTCAAACTAAACCTTTACCCACCATTTGAAAGTTGAATGTTGGCCAGTTTGACAATGCAGCCAAAAGTAAGTGCCAAAAATGGGGGAGCTATTGAACATAATTGGAGTCTTTGGTGATGAAATCATTTTCCTAATTAAAATTAAAATGCATTTTATATTGGTGCAAGACGAATCCAATGTTTGTTTTTTAAAGAAACGTTACAGCAACGGTGGACACATTGTTTATAATTAACCGAATAAATATGAACAAAATGTGCATTTCAAACAGAAACATCATTTTAAACATCTCAATAAAGACCAATGAACCACAAATGCATACGAAAGACATTTTAATTTATCTCATTAATTATCCAATATGTAAAAAGCTGAATGAAAATCAACAAGACCTCGTTTACTAACGAATTTGTAAAGTTTTCTTAGGAGCTGTAAAATTTTAACATTATGTTCGGTGAAAACGTGTAATTTCCCTTATCAATCTTTCAGCTATATTTCACGAACGATTTGGTAAATTTTGACAGCTCAGATGCAAACACGTTCATTCGGATTTACCCAAATTTGAAAAAAATGAAACTACTCAAAATTTGGTAACCGGGTCCATACCCAAATTTGGCTAAACCCACAATTGATTTGTTTTTGGGTTTGTTCTACTCATTATTATTAAAAAAAAAAATTTTATGGATATAGGGTAAAACATTAAAATGAACAAATACCCTTAGCTGCTATTGTTAGGCTTTTTCTTTTTTATTCTTTTCATATAAATGGACTACTATACATTAATAATATTCATACATACATACATACAGTGACGGAGTTGGCCAGATAAGAGCTCAATCCCTGCACGGCACCCACCAGCGAGATCAATGAAGGGCACGCAATACGCAATCCCGGATATTAACCGACGGCGAATGCACATCATGTAAGCACTCACAAACGATCCTTTCGACATGCTTTCGAACGGGTTGAGTTCTGGATAAGCTTCCGGAACAAATCGAAAATTTCCTTATTAGTTTTAGGGAAGCGTTCGAAAGCTCCAATGCTGTTCACTGTGATTACTGTTTTTCCTGTAAAACTTCGACAAAAGAAGTAAAAATATGTTTCCATTGCACAACAAGTGGACAACTACCAGATTAATGAATAATAGAGTGAGATTTACCCACTTCCATAAATCGCCTTACCCATATTTTGACGTTTCAGACTGTTTTATGAAAATGAGTAGAAGTTACTCATTTTTGGGTAAATCTGAATGAGCGTGAAGGCAAATTTACTGAACGTACTGTAAAACTAATACACTACAGAATCGATTACCGCATGTTCAGCTGTTTTATATTCGGTAAAAAACTACAGTATACTATAAAAAATCTGAGTGCATAGTCTACGTCAAAACATATCGGAAAACTTCTAAGCAGGAGTTCCAGATTATTTTTAGTTTCCATCTTTAATTTTAGCAAAAAAAAACTGTTTTATCTGTTCTTACTGCAAACAATCTTGGTAAAAATCTTTTCCCAAAATTTTGTGCTGTAAAAGGAAAACAGATCAGTATACGAGGGATGTTCTTGGAGGAAATCGATCATTTCACTTAAGCCCTTCTGATAGGCCAGTATTGACATGATAACGAAATTTATTTTGATTACTTAAAGTTCCAGGATGGGTGAATAAAATCGGAGCGGAATGAACAATCAATCATTGTTATGATGCGTGTACATTAATTTGTTGAACTTAGGATTTTGTTGGGATGTTAATTAGTTGTATCAACTGCTCTTTTTAGTTGATCAACTGAACTCTTTTCTTCGTTTGGCATCCATAATGTCCGACTAAGGCGATTCCGGATCATGAACTTATTCAGATTATATTGCGACAAAACTAGCTCCACTTCTGCAAAAGAAGGCGGAATTAGTAAAAAGTTCGCAATGAACTTCCTTAGCAAGTGAAAAACCAGCTTCGTTCTCAGCTTTTCAGTGGCCTATTTCCTACCACCTTCAAAGAAGTTCGGATATTGTTAACAAATTCTCCAGTATTACTCCTTCAATGGGCACAGCATCCTGGGGTAAACACTCGATGCAGTAGTCTGGATCGATCAGATCAAAGCGCTTAATGATCTGTTTAATCAAATCGGTATAAAAAGTACAGCAGATCGAATAAAAAGCCTCCTTCCTGGTATCACAGAGAGTTTTGGGTCTATGAATTTCTCCTGCAGCTACCCCGATATACATTTCCGATTTTTTACGAAGCTGTTCCTCGAAATCTGAAACTCCGAAATCCGTCAGGTGTTTTCGGTAATCAATCATCCTCACAAAAAATTACAAGGAGCACCATCAGCGAGACTTCAGCTGGTTGCACATGTTCAGGAATTCCGTAACTTCTGACTGTAAGATACGATTTGCTTTGTTGATAAGTAGCAATACGAAGCTTAAGGAGTAGAAAAGTGGCTGCGTCATCTGGTCATTAAGAAGACAACAATAAAGCCGTTCTCTCAAATTGATTAGAACAAGAAAAAACAACTCGAGCTCCGAAAAACGTCCCATATTCTATTTGACAACTGACTTCCACGATAGCCATCTGGTGACAGACGGATGCATAACTGTTTCATCTGGAATGTCTTGGATCGTTTGAGGCTGCAGGACAAGTTTCTGCAGATAAATCACATCATTTGTTACAGGTACAATGTAAATTGCATGCGTAACTTTCACAAAATGCTAAAAAGTGGTAGGTACATTTTATAATAATCAAATGAGGACAGTCACGTTTCAACAGCTTCTTGATAGATCGGTCAGAATCCATCATTACCGAAGCTGCATCTGATCCAAAGCCCACAAACCTTTTCTTCAAAGGCCACAAAGTTCCCAAAATTCCTCTGCATAAATGCATAAAAGTTCTTCTAAATTAGAAGAGCAGTATTTTTTATAAAAATCACTGCAACAAATTCTGCTGAAATTTGTGGAGCAATCTCTTGCAGAACTTTGAAACAAACAAACACCAGCGGAATACATAAAAAAATACTATCTGGAGAACTATATGTAAGAATCCTTGCAGACATCCTAGACAACCTAGACAATGCATTGCGGATCTTTTTAAGTTTATAATCAAATATATGAGATTATGAAATTCATGCAAAAAAAAATCGTTTAAGATTTCTCCAATATAGGGTATGTGTCCCTTGACTCAGCCTATTATTCAATGATCGATTACATTTTGTATTGTAACTTAAGTTTGGAATGGAATGGACAAGTTTTTAAGCTGTAAGCGAGATTCAACAAGTTAGACACTAGCTAAGATACGTTTGATGAGACATTTGGTAGTATGTATCACGAAAAGTTACACAACTCTTTTTATAACGTCAGAAACATTTGAGGGATATGGATTTAACGTCGGCTAAAAGCACCACATTGGGTCTATTCATGGGTGCAACTTTATCCCATTCGATAGATTTATTACCAAATGCAGTCTTTGTACGGTTTTATTTTTCAAATTTTATGAATTAAGGCAATGCTAACTGTATGCGATTTACTTAAAACAACATTTCACAAAACTAACTTGAGTAAAACTGCCTCGAAACACTTAAGTGATGTTTATATATCAGCCATTCAATAATGAAAACACTATAATTCACTATAGTATGATTTTTTTCCTTCGGTTTGTGTTAAAATGAGCCACTTGAATATAAAAAACCACAAACTCATGCATTTTCACTTGAAATTTTACCAATAACAACCTTTTTTCTACGTTATTGATACAACAGGCCATAGTTGAGAACATACAAAAATATATGTCCCCATCATTAGGTCTACGATTTTCTTGTAAAATTATCTTTATTTTAGCTATGTGAACAACTAGTTAGTCACGTGTAACTATTTTTAGACTGCATTACTTACTTTTTCGATTCAATTAAGCCAAATTAAGATCACTTGAAGATCATCTAGATCATCTGTTCAGCTTAACCAGTGAAACCATGATGCCCCAGAAGTGCAAGAAATCGAAAATTACGCGGAAGTGAACAACAATAAGTTGATTAATATAGCCTCAATTGCTTCGGATTACATCGGTCATCCTAATAGCAACATGATTTAGTTGATTATCACTCAATTAATGACACATTTCGTACATAGGCCGAATGAAGGAGCTAGCCTTTCATCACAACCTCTTACCTTATCAGGATTTTCTGCAAGAATAACCATACAGTTTTTGAGTAGTTCTCTCAGGTGTCCTCCAGGGATTTTATCTTAATCACAAAACTTCACAAGATCAGGAATTCTTCAAAACATTTCTTCACAAGAAAGTTTTGAACAACTGCTGATGCAATGCCAGAAGAAACTCCTTAAAGAATCCCCAGAGGAAATGCCTACAAACATCTTAAGAATACCTATAGAAACGCCAGAAGGAATATTTTATGAAATGTTTGAGAATATTTGAGAAATTTTATAGAATTTTCTTCACAAATTGACTCAAAAAATGTATAAAAAAAACATTTGGGGGCACACACAAACTGATTTTCATATTGTCATCTGTAGTTTCAGTGTCAATTGTTTTATTTTGTTTCGCGGGCCTAAAGCAGCACACTGAAAGTAGTATTGATATAAAGTTGGATCCTAAACCGTACTCATATTTCGAATTTGAGGATTTTGGGTGAACACGCACTTGCCAAAAAACTTAAAAATCTTGGTTTTTCCCAAAATCTGTTATCTTTACTAACAGATATCTGTATAGAAAAAGTGAAAAAAATCTTTGTCAATCTAGATATATCAAGCTGCACAATGCATTAGGTCCTAAGTAACATTGAGAGATTCTCTTCGTCGACTTAGGACCTAATGCATTGTTTTGCTTGATATCTGTGCATGTGGCAACCCTGCTTCTAAGAGCCGCTTACTACAGCCCACCAATTGGGCCGTCATCCATAGTTTGGGAAACGCTGAGTTAGACTGTATCAGAAGGCCAGATGGGGTGTCCGTCTATCCGGCAGATGGAGGGGGTCTCCACCAAACAATCCAACGAAACCATTTATTGCCTATATTTTACAGGCTCGCATAAAAAAGGGAAACTCCGTTCGCACACAGCATAAGTTGGGGGAACATCTCCCATCCTAATGTACGGAGACTTTAGGCACGAAAAAAAAACCCTCACCCTAGTTAGTTTCCGACTGTTTTGCTAACAAAGCATTTTCCGACTCGGTGTGCGTGAGTGTGCCTACCAACAAAACATCATCCGAGAAAAAAATACGAGGGGGAAACACGGCCTGCTACGTCGTCTGCCAGCAGCGGTTGAGTTCCTTTGTTATGTGCGCACGTCCCGCACTTAGCTGCAGTCGACGAAGGCAGATGGAGAGATGGCGTAATAACAAAAATTCTCCCCCTTCTGAAGCATGGCGAGTGTTTTTTATGTTTACATCGTCAGCCTTTATGTACAATTTCTTCGAAATTGCCTCGCCTTCATTGGATGACGGCGGTTTTTGATCGTGTGAGTAATAAACAAAAAAAATAACAAGCGAAGCACCGTGAGTTCTCTACTTTGATTGGGTGAAGCAGGAACCGTGTTTTTTATAGCGCTCGATAGGAGTAGCAGTAAAAAACAAAAATGGAGTCTTTGCTGGATCTGTGCGACGACTACTAGATGATTATATTACAAGTGAAATCTAGGAAGACATTGACACTCAAAATTATATTAGTTGATAGTCATTAACGATAAAAGCGATCGCACTTAGATAAACCACATTTTTCGTACCAATTGTAGCTCCTTTGTTTAGATGAACCACACACACGCACAGCTTCACCACAGTAGAAACAACCACCACACCTGTCACAACATACACACACTAATTGCAACTTAATAAAAATCGAAATTTTAATCTTCTATTTTACTAAAATTTGCTCTCGCGCTAAATTTTAAAAGCAAACCCCTCTCGCAGCTTGGTGTAGATTTTTTGGAAATGCTCTCACTTTCCGCTAGTATTTTTTTAAACCTCGGTACTTTTCTGCTTGTTCACGTTGCAAACTTACTACTTTTTCATAATCTTCACTTGTTTCCTTCGACTTAAAAAAGTGTTTCAGCAAAGTTTTATCCTTTTTTTCAATGGTAGAATAGATCGTTGGCTGTAAATTCTCCGCTCGCTCGTTTTTGAAGGCCCGCCATTTTGTTACTTGTAAATAAAAAGATGGATGGAAAAAAATCCGTCATTTCTCTTTAGTATGTACATTTCTCTACTCACGCGCCCTCTGCCGTCATTATAGTTAGGGCAGGTATGCCTCCACTGTACACCATTAGATGGAATGGGAATGCCACTGTTTTAATTTATCTCAGCCAAATCCGATTCTGTAGTTTTGAACAATTCAGTAGTTTTGCAACTTGGCGCCTCTAGGAGATCACCTCACCACTTCTCACGCATAGACTTGTATCGTAAGCGACGCCACACTGTCGACGAAACGTCGTGCTGAGGCCCACCTGGAGTCTTCTAAGCAGTCTCAGAATGTCCATCTTCCCATCCCATTCCCCATTGCAGGTTTCAGACACGGATCTGGAAGTGATCGAAGCGACAGGCCGAGGTTTGGCAAACGACCCCGGTGCAGTGGCGGCAGCAGCATCGAATTCGGCGACGGCAGCCGGGACCAACCCGGACATTCGAAATCGGTACTGAGTTTTCTCCTTACTTACTTTCTTTCATTTGACCAATTTATTTACTCATTTTATTTATAATTTATCAAAACGAAAATCTTCCCCTCCTGAATCAACAAAATGCTGCGCAGTCCACCGGCACCACTGCCGTATCGTCCCATGTCGGCCGGACCAATTCTCCACCATCATCCACCATCATCATCGTCGGTTTCGTCCCGTCATCTAAATACATCGCAGAGCCACCTGGCGGATCTGGGCAGCGGTGGTACGCCGAATCGAGTTGCGTTCGGTGGCCTCGGTGCCGTCTCACCGCCAGCCGGTGTCCTCGGCCTCAATCCTCTGTATCACCCGAATCGACACAAAATCTCCTCGTCGTCTAGCGACGTTGTCAAACAGTTGAAGAACAAGGTGATTAGAAGCGATTTGATTTCCCTCGGAACCACACACTGCTGCCACCTGCTGGCATTTTGGCGAACGTGTTCCGATTTTTCTTCGGACTGATTCTGTCAAAATTGACTACTGACAGCAGACCAGTCCTACGGAGAGCAAAATCCAAATGAACACCACAGTCACAGATTCAGTACACCACCTCAGGGACCACATTTCACCCAAAACAAAACAGAACTCCATCTACCTGTTAGGCATTTGTTAGAAACGTTTCGATGTTTAGAGCAGAAATCAAAATTAGACTAGGAAGTTGTATATTGTTTACCATTATACTTTGCCAACGACACAACCAACACTGTCACATCCCACTACTATTTGCTGTCAGAAACAAACACCAGTCTACTAATGTTTGTCCCGAAGTGCGTTTTTTAAATTTTCCTACATTTCACCACTCAACACATTTGATACTACTTTGTACTCTGAACAGAACAGAAAAGAAGCTCTTGAGCGAATCTTCTGGAATCTTAATCTCTTAAACGATGCAGAATGAACCGTGATTGACCTTGGTGATTGGAATACTCAATTTCTATTTTCTTTGTGTGTTTTTTGTTCTTTCCGAATGCTTTCAGGATTACAATGATCCGTCACGACCTAGGAGAGGCAGCGAGACTCAGCTATCGAGGGCGGACTACGACTCGGTAAGGATGATTTGTAGTTTTTGTTATCATAATAGTGACTCTTGATCGGGTATTTGTTGGGTGGTAAGAAATCAAGGCTTGCTACATTGAAACGTATTGGGCGGATGGTTTGCGATTAATTTGTTTTATTAAGAGGACTTGATGCACCCAAACGATAAATGAAAGATTCGTATACAGTTTTGAGAGGTTTCCCATCGGAGGATGTTCCAATTTGCAGGTCTATGTAAAAACATTAAACAACGCAAAGGGTGCCGGTGCTTATGAATGTGTACACTAGTAAAAATACAACAATTAAATCACATAAAGAAACATCAATAAATAATTAAATGAATTCAATTAATAACAATCTAAGTAAATTCGAACTATGGAGTTAAACTGACTGACTGACTGACTGACTGACTGACTGACTGACTGACTGACTGACTGACTGACTGACTGACTGACTGACTGACTGACTGACTGACTGACTGACTGACTGATGACTGACCGACTGACTGACTGACTGACCGACTGACCGACTGACTGATGAATTGACCGACT
>JASCZW010012298.1:27500-28968 GCA_034211315.2 Aedes japonicus
GAACATAATCGGTTGCTGCTTTTCTGGAAAACGTGTAATAGCCAACGTGGATAATAACCACTTCGGAAAAGCTCCGCGTGGCAGCACTTAACAATGTAACACCTCGATAGTTATCCACGACCTCGTTTTGCTTCCCTTTATGTAAACAGGAAACATATGCGCAAACCTCCAGTCAGGACGAAAAACGTCGCTAGGAGAGGGACATGCAGAATAGACGATGAAGTGGAATCCACAAACAAGTGATACACGTCTTCAAAAACGCGGACGGAACACCATCAGGTCCAGGGCTGAAGGGATCTGGCTCGAGTGAAGTCGCGGCCTGGTATCGTTTCCATCGCTTGCAATCAACTGGTACCGATGCGTTGCCTGACCTGATCACAGTGAAACACTCATAGCTGCCAGGATAATCATCGTTGTCACTCAATAGCTCATCTGTAAAAAACACACCGGAAAATCACGTCGGAAACAGGCGGTAAGCATATCTCGAGGAGTGGCAGCAACTTCTCCATTGAATTCATATAGGATGTGTGAGGGCCAGACTCCTACGTTGCTCGTTCACGTTGTTCCAGAAGGACTTCGGGTGCAGTTTTAGTTTGCAGTGAATGCCGCCTTGAAAATGTAAAAAGAAATGGGAGCACTGACTTGTTGGTACATGTGATTTAGCACGCAACATAGTGAAGTTTCAGAGGGAGCGTGCAGCATACTGTAAATCTTTTCAAAGCTTTTGTGCTTTTTGATTGACTTCAACCGTCGTAGTTTGATTGTTCGCCAGGGGAGCGTGGAGAAACATTGCGATTAGCTCTTTTCAGGATGTGTCTGTCAATGACATATGCCGTGACTACGCGAATAAGTTTGCGCCGCAGCCTTCAACGTCTTCGCGCCAGGGTCAAGAATGCCCTCCCAATCCATGTTGCGATGGGCTCATTTATAATGCTACGGTGGTCGGGGCTTTACGAAAGTCGTAAAACCCACAGCAGGAAAGTCGTCAAAATCGCGAACCAGCTGGTCCCCTGAAGCAGTGGCCAACCCGAGGTGGCGGTGCGTGGAACTGGTTGCATCGAATGGATTACGGAACCTTGTCTAACGGCGCTCACGAAGCAGAGCACCAAACTCGCGGTTATTTTCGTTTACTTTCTACGGAGTTGATCGCCTGAGCAAGCGTTCGTAGATCAGATCAGCACCGGCATGGAAATTTACCATCGTCAGATCTGGATACAGAACCGCTATGGATGGCTTCCACGAAACGCCAGGCAAATTGAAGTCGCTGAAAATCGATCATTATCTCATCAACTGAGTCGCACTCTTGATAACCGAGTAAACAGCGACCGGCAGTGAGTATCATTGAGATCCCATCCCAAAAAACCTGGATCTGGCAACAACATACAGGGCGCAAAAGAACAGTGTGGCGATCACTCTGATTGACAGCCGTCCAAACTTGATAGCAAACAGGCCGTAACTGAACGAAGCA
>JASCZW010012299.1:0-28973 GCA_034211315.2 Aedes japonicus
TAGCGCTTCGTTGATTGTATTGCTCTTTATTGATTTGAAGTGTGGGCGGACAACAATGCTAAAATTAGAACAAATTACGCTAAAAACAAGGCTTCAAATAATCAACGGAAGAAAGTGTGGTGAAATCCGCCAGGATAAAATCGTTTAGAAGTCTGACTCTTTCAGAGAAGCCTCCATACGGATGATGGAAAGACAACTACATGGAAAATTAAACTGCAGAAGGAAATGAAGTGTTTGTAGAAGAATTCTTACAAGAAGGTTTTGACGGTGAATCGATGGAAGCCGAAGATCAGCCTGGATGAGCTCGGAATGAGAGTTGGACTGGAATAAGAGTGAGCGATGGCGGTCTAAACGCGAAGAAGGAGAAACTCGAACTATTCCGAAGATTTGTTGAATCCACAAAAAGAGAGCAATGAGATACAAAAAGTTCTTATTACAGATGGAAACAAGCAAGCCTAAAAATCCTTCTTAGCAGCTTCTTGAATTTAAGTTGAAAAAAATAAGCTGTGGCTCAAAAAATAGTCATAACAACGACATGAATCTGATTTTAAAAATATTTTATGAACCAAGCTTGTTGAAAAATAATTGAAAAACATTAAATTTACCATTGAAAACACTATCCTTGCCTGCATTATTTTTGCATACGTAAAAATTGTTTGGCAAGTTCGGTCATAATCTATAACCTTAGGAAGTCGAGAAATTTTCCAAACCGAAAAATCCCTAGACCAGACCGGGAATCGAACCAAGCTGTCTCCGGCACGAGTTTTGTCTTTATCAGCTTCCGCCTTTACTAAAGAGAGCTGTGAGAGGCCCCATTATCCTTTTCCCTAACCAAACCAGCCCGACAAGCAACATTATCAATCGATATGTTTTACTAAAACTCATGGGAGTTCAAGAAACTTCGCGGGATATTCTACGAACTTCGCCGAAAGTCAATGAACTACATGGAAACTCTACGAACATCATCCAAGTTCAACAAACTTCATGGAAATTCAATAAGCTTCAGATCAAAAAATTTTACGAACCTGAGGGATAAACTACGACTTCAGGGAAGTTCGACGAATTTCATAGAAATTCAATAAACTTCAGGAAAGTTCGACAAATTTCATGGAAATTTAAGAAATTTCAACGATTTCAGGGAAAGTCAACGGAAGTTAAGGGAAGTTCTACCAACTTCAGGGATGTTCGTTGAACTTCAGGGGAAGTCTACAAAGAATTTCAAAGAAATTCAATGTACTTTAGGCAAGTTCAACAATCTATATGGAAATTCAATTAATTTCAGGGATGTTACAAACTACAGGGATGTTCTACATACTTCAGGAAAGTTCAACGATTAACATTGAGATTCAATGAGCTTTCAACAAAAACAAAATTTTAACAACAAATTTCATGAAAATTTAAGGAACTTCAACGAACTTCTCATGTGAAATTCAAGAAAATTGAATGAACTCCTCGGATGTTCATCAAAATTTTACAATCCAGTGCAACAATTTACCCACCAATTTTCACACTCAAAGAAAGTTAATTGTTGCAATTCCTCAGCCTGACGTCTCTGCGGAATCAGAGCGCTCTCTTCATTATCGTCACTGTCGTCAAACGTGGCGTAGAAACCCTTTTCTTTTAAATTTCATTTTTTCAGCTGCAAAATGACAACCCACTGCTGAGCAAGTTATGTTTGTTTGTATACATTTACACTCCCGTTTCATTTTGCTCAATTTTTGAGTACAATTGTATCCTATCTTTTTTCTCAATTTTATGAGTAGACCCATTTTTTACGACAATTGAGTAACATTTCCTTGCAAGAAAAAAGAGGTGGTATACAATAGGGGTTTTAATTTTAAAAAAGACATGTTTTTTCCATTTGTATCGATGACGGAGTGTCTCTTCCTAGCACAAAACATATTTTTATGAACTCCCATACTATTTTTTCTCGATTTTTAAAAAGAAAAATCTCGATTTTAAGAAAAGAAAAAATCTAATCATTTTTATTTTCACAAATCGACATGCAGTTTCACAAAGTGACATTTATTTTCAGTAACGAGGGCCCCCCGGCACTAAAAAACGGCTCCCATTATGACATAAATGCGTTAGAAATCAATGGTTGGTTCGTTGGTTTCAGGTAGTCTGATTTTTGTAGCGTGTTTCATGGTGAAATAGGATGGTGTTGTCTTTACATCTAAAATGTTTTCATAATATTTTGAAATTGTTTTTCAATCGATTGCACTTGTCAGTTAAGAAATTAACTGCACGGTATTTTATTATATTTACTATCGAACAATGTTATAATCCACATAACCCTATAATACCCTATTGTACTCAAAAATTGAGTAAAATGAAACGGGAGTGTACAATTTGACATTTTCTTCGAGTTGATCTAGAACCCATTAAGCTCGAAATCTAGTACTGTTCAAATTATGAACTCGAAAACACAGCGTATTACTCAAACGAAACTCGATACGAGTTTAATACATATACAGACATTACAACGTACAACTAACTCTAAGACCAGTAGGTCCCATACAAAACGATTTTCTTGGCTCAGTCAGTACTAGAACATCGTCCCAAGCTCGGTCAGCTCAATAATGCACCTTATATACTCACAGAACACTCTCAAATATCTGTAAAATAACACAGCAAATCAAAACAAAAGCAAATATTTAACAAGGTGCTGACTTCAAGGTGTAATTCATGAGGGTTCTACAACAGTGAACCAATTTCAAATCGCTAGTTACATATTGATTGTTGGTTGTACTCTTTAGTCTAGTACGTGTTGTTTGGTACTGGATTAAAGTATTTGACGGATTCAGTACAACGGTCAGCGTTGTACGTCTGTCCCAGGCACATGGCATTTCTCGAATCGAGTAACTCAAATCGAGATGCGCAATGCCACTCCCGGGATCAGTGGAGTCGTCCAAAAAAGTATCTCCGCCCAACGTGGCTGCTCCGGAACCCGCGACCCTGAGATCAAGAGTCTCATGCTCTACCGACTGAGCTAGCCGGGCTGCTTTACTTGACCGAAAGGTGGGTTCCTAAGACTTTCTAAAATCCAACATTTTGTTCGATATCCTATTTGGCGCCTTCCAGTTGAAACGTAACACCCCTGCTCAAGCATAACCAAGCAGCAGCATATTCTGATGTCAAAACAGAGCCATTCCAATCGTTTCAATCTCACTTGCATGCCAATGAGCGAGATGGCAACAGAATCAGATTCTTCACAACAGGAAAACAAAAATTCCCACCCAAAGCTACGCGCTTTGAGCCTAATCCCAAACCCTCGGCTACTGATAACGATAATAGCGCTCATCACAACTTCCGAATCACTTGTTCTGTGCGTTCAATGGGACGAATCCGATCGCAAAATAGCAAAACAAATCCCCGTTCCAGTACTGGTCCTGATCGAACAAATAACAACAAACTATCGCCCCTTCTTTCTCGCTCCGCATCGCAAAGGACCAGGGCAAGATTCAGGATGGACTGGGCAAAGACTGTCGCACAGGCCGCAGCAGAACATCCCACGCGGGGTCCATTTCCTGGCCGGAAATCCGATTCGATTCACCTGCCGGCTACGAACAAGCTCGACCACGGAGGAAATTTGCCCCTACCTGTGTCGGTTGTTCCCGCGGCGTTCAGTACAGCAAAATATACACCAAAATAACAACACCAACACTTGCATGACGCGGCCATTTTCAATCGCGAAACGAATTAAAACGAAGAAACTGACTTTTGACCGATGGATTGTTTTGTTTTCTTGTTTAACTGTTCGCTGTTTCTGCTTTCCGATGCGGGATAGGGATGCCAGATATACAGACATGTCTGTATTTATACAGACATTTGAGCATGCATACAGACATCATACAGATTACAGACTTCATACAGACATTTGGAAAATGTTAAGACATATACAAACATTCAGTTCGGTGAACTTCCAGATTTAAGAAAAAACATGGCGATAGGGAAAGTCTTACGTCACAGTAAGTCACAGCAAATGAATGACAGTCTGAAGTTGGACCAGTTTGTTGGCGTAAATATAACCAATGAGGGATGTAGAAGACAACTGATTCTGACTGTTTTCACTTATTCCCCTTGTGAAAGACGTAGCACTGAAACGAAATAAAAATACGGCCATCGTAATGAATGTCCTTGGCGAATTACATCACCAAGAGTTGGTGGCAAATTGGTAGTAATAATAAGTGGCGGTCCAAACCATTTTATTTTATAATCTATGAGTCAACTGATACCACTGCCCTGAAAACATTGGTTTTAGTAGTGAGGACTTTCTATTGTCATGGCAATGAACCATCAATTTGAGATTCTTGTTATCACGTACTCGGGCTTGCTGAGGCGGATGCTACTACGCACACAGTGCCATTGTTACTAAGGGTAATGAAGATTAGGTTTTGTACCAAAAGAAGTTAATAGGATTCGGTGCAGACGGAGCGAGGGTTAGCATTCTGGCACGGTTGAAAGCATTATATTACTGTACTTTTTAAAAACTACTGTCCGAATTTATTTGTACTAAAATGCATTTGCCATTCATTTGTGGTCATCATATTTATGTAATAATATTTCATCTGGTGTGAAATGTATGTGTCGGGAAATACGCAGCTTCCTCAGCAATAGTCCTTCAAAAGCAACAAAGTTCAACGAACCTAATAGAGCTGAAACCTGCAAACATGTTACATCCGTCTGCGACCCCATGACTTTTTTCAGAACAAGCTATTAATCGTGTTCTTGAAGCAGAAAATCTTAAAAGAATATTTCAGTTTTCGTGATACATTAGTGGACCAGGACGGACGGAAAAAAAGAAAGTTTTTCGAGCGTCTGAGCGATTTATCAAACCATCTGTACTAGGCCGCAATCAACCACATCTTACCAAAAGTCAACCAATTAAATTAGAGGACTGAAGAAAGCGTTAGTTCTTGAAGCCTTGCACTTTTGATGTGGCGCTGGTGACATTTTACCCAATATTTTAAAGGTACAATACGAAACTTTAATATTTAGTTCAATGTATGTGGGACGATTGGGTAGCCCCTCGGCCCAACTCGCAAAAAGAAGCAGTTCTCTATGGAAGAATCCAGGTTGAAAAAAAGAAGAGCACCGAGTGCGCATAATCTGACAGCTCCCATGTTACTGAATAGGACGAACATTTTAAAATGCTTATAAAAATTCAAATAAAATTCTAATTAAAAGCGGTTTGTTGTATGATGTAAGAAAAATCCAAAACTATTCAATAAAGACATTTTCAAGCAAAATAAAAATCAATCAAAATAATGCCCTATTGTGCAGTTTAGGATTTTTCTTACATCATACAACAAACCGCTTTTAATTAAACTTTCATTTGAGTTTATTAGAAGCATTTTAAAACGTTCGTCCTATACTTCACATGGGAGCTGTCCGATTTATCACCACTTGGTGTCTTCTTCTTTTTCAACTTGGATTCTTCTATTAGCCGTTACACAAAGTGCCTCGTGTGTACGAGTTATTAAATTAAATGTTAAATAAAGTTATTTTTACGATGTTCTTTCAACACTAAACCCTTCCTTCTTACATGGGGGCTCGTCCGGGATGGAGTGTTGTTGAGACAGTGTACGAGATATGATTTAATTTCGATAAAGTTAATCACAAAACATACGACGCTGCGTGATTCAAGATGGCGGAACAGATCGCAGTATTATGTGATACGTTCACAAAGCTCGGAATCGCTCGAGAGTGTGAGAAACGAGGATTGCCAACTACCGGTAATAAAAAGACTATGGCGAAGCGAATAATCAATCATGATATGACGATGGGTGCAAACGACGAAGAGGAAACAAAGGAAGATGGAGTCCCAGACATCAACGACGAGATGAAGGGTAGCAACTACGACGAAGAATCCGACGACGAAGAATCCGACGACGAAAACGATGATAGTCAAAATACTGACGACGACGATGATGCATTCACTGACGATGAAGGTAAAACGAAGTTCTTTACGCCAAGTACGAAGATGAAGAGGATAGCATCAACACCGATACCAGTCGGATTCACATCATCGGAGCAACGACCGTACTCATTCCGGGATGTTGAAGATAGCATTGAAGCTTTCGGAGCTCACGAAGGACAGGTCGTAAAAATGTGGATGAATCAGTTCGAGACAATGTCGAAAACGGCTTATTGGAACGATGACCAGAAGCTGATTATGTGCCGAAAGAAGTTGGTTGGCACTGCACGACGATTTGTGTTTTCTCAGCATAATATGACATCGTTTTCGAAATTGAAAGATGCTCTCATTCGTGAATTTTCACCTTTTGTACGATCAAGCGACGTACACCGTATGTTAGCTGGACGCAAAAAGAAGCCGACGGAATCATTACGGGATTACATTTACGAAATGCAACGAATTGCCCTTGCGATCGATCTCGACGAACCAAGTGTGTGTGAGTACGTTGTCGATGGCGTGACGGACGACGAGTTTCATCGATCACTGCTGTACGCCGCGCGGACCATCCGAGAACTGAAGGAGAAATTGCTCAACTTCGAGAAGGCGCAGAAAAAGCTGAGCCAAAACCGAAGTCAGATGACTGTGTTGGCAGGAGAAGAGAACGTCAGAAACCAGACTCGACGAAGCAGAACAGCAAATCAGAACTGAAGAGGCACTGTTTTAATTGTGGTGATGTGTCTCACGTTGCGAACGAGTGTCCACAAAAGAAAGACGGACCGAAATGTTTTGGTTGCAACTCTTTGGTCATTTGTCAAAAGACTGCAGTGTGAAGAAGAACAAAGAAGGCGATAAAAAACAAGTGTCGAAGGTGAACGTACTGCAAAACGTAAACATTGGTAAACCGTGTGTGATGATGAAGTTGTTCGGCCGCGAAGTTCCCGCAATTATCGATACCGGAAGCGAAATATCATTGATTCGTAAAGATCTGTGGATGGAGCTGTTGAGATTCGGTGCTCGTATGCAAAAGTCGACAATGAAAGTGCGTGGATACGGCGGAGAAATACAAAGTGTGTGTGAGAAGCGAAGCTCCATGTCGTTATTGAAAAAGAAGATTACGGTGTGCGTTTTTACGTTGTGCCGGTTGACTCGATTGATATGCAGCTGCTGATCGGGATGGATTTCTTGAATGATGTTGACTATTCTATTACACCCGCTGGTGTGCGAGTGAATAAATATTCACCGACATTCGATGATTCGGAGCAGTACGAAACTAAGTGGATCCGCCGCGTTGAAGAGTTTGTAGGGGAAAATGAAATGATGGTCCCACATCAGTATCGCGACGAAATTATGGAAATAGTTGAGAACTATAACCCGAAAGATTCAGTGGTCGCTGCAAATAAATTGACGATTAAGTTGAAGGATAATGACGTCGTTTGTTTAAACCCACGACGTTTGGCCCAGTTGGAAAAAGAAGTGGTGAAGGAACAGATTGGTGAATGGATTGAAAGTGGAATTATTCAACCATTCGAAAGTGAATACGCGAGTCCAGTTGTAGTCGTTCCGAAGAAAGACGGGCCATATCGGGTCTGTGTCGATTACCGTGAGATTAATAAGAAGGTAGTGCGTGACAAGTTCCCAATGCCGAACGTTGAGGAGCAAATCGATCGGTTGTCGGAAGCGCGTGTTTATACGACGCTCGATCTGAAAAACTCATACTTCCATGTGCCGGTAGAGGAAAATAGCCGCAAATATACAGCGTTCGTAACAAGTGATGGGCAATACGAGTTCCTTCGGGCTCCTTTCGGACTGTGTACCAGCGGTAACGCATTCGGTCGTTTCATCGCTGCGGTGTTGAAAGACTTGATTAACGATGGAACGATTATGGCTTTTGTGGATGATGTGATTATTCCGTCCGAAAATGAAGAAGAAGGACTAAATGTGTTGAAGCGTGTACTGGAAGTGGCAGAGAATGCGGGGTTGCAGTTTAACTGGAAAAAGTGCGTGTTCCTTCAGCGGCGTGTGGAGTATCTTGGCTACACAATTGATGATGGTCAGGTGCAACCAGCTCCAGCAAAAGTTGAGAAACTTTTGCAGTTCCCGCAGCCGTCGACAGTAAAGCAGTTACAGCGATTTTATGGATTAGCCAGCTACTTCAGGAAGTTTGTTCCAGCGTTCGCAAATGTCACTCGTCCGTTGTCAGGTATGTTGAAAAAGGGAAGTTTGTTTCAGTTTGATGATGCTGCGATAAATGCCTTCAACCACATCAAGGAGATCCTAGCAAGCTTCCCGGTGTTGCGCATTTTTAATCCTGACGGTGACATCGAAGTTCATACCGATGCTAACAAGGAAGCGTTGGCAGGTATCTTGATGCAGAGAGCGCAGGATGACATGAAATTCCATCCTTGCTATTACTACAGCCGTTTAACTAGCGGTTCTGAGAAAAACTATCACTCATTCGAGTTGGAGACGTTAGCAGTTGTGGAATCCGTTAAGAAGTTTCGGTGCTATCTGCTAGGTCATAGGTTCAAAATCGTTACGGATTGTATGGCCTTCAAAGATTCGATGTCCAAGAAAAAGTTGAATGCTCGAATAGCGCGGTAGGTAGTGGACTTAGCTGAGTTCGACTATGAAGTTGAACATCGTCGTGGAGAAAAGCTGCCTCACGTGGATGCACTTACAAGAACAAATGTAATGGTCGTATCTGCACCGATTGTCGCAAAAGTGCGTGCAGCGCAAAGCAACGACGATAGAGTGAAGGCGATTTCAGCTGCGTTGGAACAAGGTGATGAATGCAAAGGGTACATCATTTGCAATGGTGTTCTGTATAAAGATGATGGCGAGACTAGGCGAATGTTTGTTCCTGAGTCTATGGAGGTGGAGATCATCAGATTAGCTCATGAAAGAGGTCATTTTGGAGTTAGGAAGACAAAGGAGAGGATCGATGCCGATTACTTCATACCGAAACTGGACGAAAAGATCAAGCGCTGCATTTCCACATGTGTCGCTTGTATCTTTGGAGAAAAGAAAAGAGGAAAGCCTAAAGGAGAATTACACCCGATCCCGAAAGGTGATATTCCGTTGGATACCTTTCATGTCGATCACCTAGGACCGATGCCGTCAAGCAGGAAGGCATACAACTATATCTTGACAATAATCGATGCCTTCACCAAGTTCGTGTGGCTATTCCCAACAAAGTCGACAACCGCTGAAGAAGCCGTCAAAAAACTACGAGTTATCACCGATACTTTCGGTACCCCACGCAGAATTATTTGCGATCGAGGAGCAGCATTCACGTCAGGACTGTTCGTGAAGTTCTGTGAAGATGAGTTCATCGAGTTAAGATTGCCACCGGTGTTCCACGTGGCAATGGGCAAGTGGAACGAGTTCATCGAATTATCATTCCAATGATCACCAAGATGTCCGTCGATAAACCAGAAGAATGGTTCAAGCAAGTTACTGCCGTTCAGAAATGCTTGAATAATAGTTGGCAACGAGCGATTGAAATGACACCCTTCCAATTGTTAATCGGTGTGAAAATGCGGACCAAAGAGGATCAGGTGCTACATGAATTGCTGCAAAAAGAAATACAAGCAACGTTTGAGGATGAAAGGGATGAGCTTAGGAAGACGGCGCAGAAGAGTATCCAGCAAATGCAAGAGGAGAATCGAAAGTACTACAATTTACGCAGGAAGCCGGCTGAGAAGTATCAAGTTGGGGACCTTGTAGCGATACCGAAAACCCAGTTTGGTATTGGTCAGAAGGTAAAGCCAAAATTCTTTGGGCCATACGAAATCACCAACGTGCTTCCCAATGATCGTTACGAAGTGCGAAAGATTGACGACGAAACCGAGGGACCCAAGAAGACATCATCTGCTGGCGATTGTATCAAGTAGTGGACACTTCCGGGTCGGAAGTAGTGCCAGGAAAGGCCGTGTGGGACGATTGGGTAGCCCCTCGGCCCAACTCGCAAAAAGAAGCAGTTCTCTATTAGCCGTTACACAAAGTGCCTCGTGTGTACGAGTTATTAAATTAAATGTTAAATAAAGTTATTTTTACGATATTCTTTCAACACTAAACCCTTCCTTCTTACATGTATGTATTTTTTTAAATAAAATACAATTACGGTGAAAAAATTACATGATAAATATCTAAAATCAATTGATGAACGTTACTTTGCTTTAGATCCTAAGTTGGCTGCTATTGCGCTAAGGTACTCTTGATCGCTGTTGTATGTTGTGTGTTATTTCAAAAGTGTTATGCCATGCCATGTTATGCATTATGCTAAATGACCACCTAGCTCAAGTTATGGTTATGCCAAATGACATTATGCCAAACGACCTTATGCCAAACGACTTTATGCCATATGGGCTGCCCGCGTTAGAAGCGGCTGATCATCGTTCTCTTGCTAGCGTGAGACTCTAAACAGTGCAGTGCACGATTGCGATTTCGCGAATTACTCATCGAAAACTCGCCTAATCAATCCACTGCGGTCATTTCGAAGAGGAAGAATTCACCTATCCGCTAGAACTGAAGGCTTACATTGGTAGCCTTTGTGCCACGAGAAATTTACGGAAGAAGCCATTGTTTTCGTTTGTCATTTGAACCCTAATGAAACATCTTTGTCGATATCAAACCTTTTGAGTTTGGATTGATTAAGCAACAAGCCTACGTTAAAGAATTGAAGTTTATCCGAAGGATTTTACAAACAGAACGAACTATTTTGTCTGCAATTTTGCTTTATTGCCTAAGTGCAGCAATCGAACATCATTAGCCGATCAACACTTTCGAAGATTAGTTTGTTGTGGTACAATAGGTCGGAAGTGCAGAATACAAACGGAGCACTTTTAATAATCAATGGTCGATACTGGTGAAAGCTCTATCTAGAAGAATGAATTTTGAGAATCCGTTTTTTTGTGAGAAGATTATTTATGGATCATAGATAGAGTAGATCAAAGTCGTTAACTCGAACTGTCAATAAAAATGTATACTTGTTATATAGATTTTCAAAATCAATCATTGCTCGATTGGTAAGAACGCGCTAGTAACATTAACAGCTTAGAATAATCGATTTTAACATATATAATAAATCTTTATTACTTTAAATATAGATACTTATAGTTTTTAATAAATTAACGAAATGCTAGAAATATTTCCAATTATTTGAAAAAAAAAAACAATTAGAAAACCTACCGAAAAATGACTGAGTTATCAACCTTTAAAAAGCTAACGACTTGTTGTGATGCTCTACTTACTCTCGTCAAAAAAAACGTGTCAACTTCTCCTTGATCTTGTTATACTATACCACTGGGATTGGAAAGGACTACTAAATAAAGCGCAAAGGGAACTAGTATTAATGACGTAGAAGTATATTGGATCATTTCTATTAAGCTAACGATTTCTGATTATCGATTTACTGTATTATTTTCATCATTGTTCAGTGCCAATTTCTTATCGACTATCAATAACAAGGCGCTGAACAAGTCTGCAAGTACAAAATTAAATACATATTTGCAATAGGAAAATTAAAAATGGTACAAACGTATTTTAATGAAACGGAAGGGAAAGTTAATAAAAAAGGGGATAAAATATTAAATGTTAAAACACGGAAGCTAAAGACTCCACCCGACTAGCAACACTGGCATTCCACTAGAAATAAACCAACAGCATTCGCAAACGTAGATACGAACCCCCGTCACCGCTGTTCAACTTCGAAGCACCCACCACAGGCTTACAAGGTACACATCGCTTTGTTGCACAACGTGACAGACGGGTAATGCGTAATCACTGTATAAGCGCTGTTTGATTGTACGTTGGAAAGTTTGTCGCAAGTTCGCCCACACGCAACGACATCCACTTAGTCGTTTTACTTAATAACATAAAACAAGATTTTGATCATACTCACATATAAGCACGGAAAGAATCAGTCGAATAGCGGGCTGGGAAGCGCCCGATACATTTGCTAACGCTTCCACCGGATTCAGCATCCTCGTAGCTTGCTTGCAGTAACAGATCTTAAAACTGCTCTACTTTTTGTCTCCGATGCGATATTGTGCACTCGGATGGCCTCGAAATTGCAGTAGGCGACCTCCAAAACTGCACAACTGCTATATATGAACAAAGGCGAAGATCTCTTTCTTCTCTCGCAGTAGGCTCTTGCGCTTTATTTCACTCTCGCTAACCCTTTTATTGATGTATTTTTTTTCTTCTGATTTTACCCTGCTTTCTTTGCAATAATCACAATTTCACCGCATTCTCACTACAATATCACATTCGATCTTATATAATTTGTTTTTCGCCACAGAGCGGCTTGTTATTATCGTCGTTGCGAATTCGTGTAGAGGCAACGAGGACGGTAGGCCTAAAATTATATCACATTTGCTAATTCATGGCACGTGAATTTAGAGTTGAGCCCGAACTGCTGCGAAATATCACCATTAATCGCGCGTCTCCACTGTACAAAAATAAAGGATCACGTAAAAATTGACTTTATTTTATTTTTTTGACAAAACACGAGGAAAATCAACCTTCTTTTCCTCCGAGAAAAGCGGCGAAGCGAAGTATTCGCTCGAACGGCTACACGTCGAAGGAAAAGCTATGCTGCCACGAACAGGCCGACAAACACTCTCACACAATTTATGCGACACACATCGAACGCGAGAAGGAAAGCGAAACCACAAAATATGTGCCGAAAAAGGGGGTTGCCCTTATGCTTCGCTTCTATGTTTACTCGCGTTCTTCGTTTCCTGCCCTCAGGCGGACTTTTTGTATAGCAACAAAATCGGAACGGATTTATGCTGCTCTTGAGTTTAACTATATTTTAGATGAAGAATAATTATTTAAAGCACCTGCAGTGTGGCGCATGGAAAAGAACTGCGGAACGACAACGCGACAGCAACGCACTCCTACTACGGGGCTCAAAGAAGACTGCCAAGAAAAATCGAAGCACAACAGACGAAACCGAGACTGTGCTTTGCAAGTGTGTGTGCGTGTGAGTGCGAGATCGAAACGAGATAAAGTTCAGCAAAATGTCAGTTAGAGCAAGTGAGCTGTTTGTGTATTTTTATGTTATGGCAACGGTTGAGGTAGGCTACAGTCCCAGTCGGCTCCGCTGGCAGGCTGTGGGTTTTATAGCATGAGGGGTGATGAGGTACGCTTTACTTTAAAACTTACTCTGAGAAAAATTCTATCGTTATACCGACAATTAAATCATGGTCAAGATGACTATTGCATATAATAGTTACAATAACCATGAAAATGGACGAATTCACCACGGTCATGGCATTCTTGACTATGATCATGGCAACAAGGACTATTCGGACATTATGGTAAATGTTGAATCAACTATTTGGGAACGTCCATTAATTACGTCACGCAAAAATTGACTTTTTACAACCCCCCCTCTCGCCTTGTCACGTTTTTTGTATGGACCTTCAATTTTTTTTGTATGGATCATCACGTTTTCTCAAACCCCCCTCCCCCCTTACTGCGTGACATAATTAATGGACCTTCCCTTATTAATGGCTGTTTTGACCATGATAATAGTCGGTTCAAAATTACTATACTGCAATAGTCATCCTAGCCCCCAATAATGGTAAAATTGACTATCAAATTTGTCCTATAGGAAAAAAATTAATGTAAATGTCGATTTCTAAAAGTGTCCGCCGATAAAACTAAAAAATGTCTATGTGTCTACACGCCCGTTTCACTTTACTCAATGTTTGAGTACAATTGTATACTAGCTCTTTTTCTTTCACGGAATTGTTACTCAATTTTCGTAAAAAGTGATTCTACTCAAAAATTGAGTAACATTTCCGCGAGGGGCGAATCACTTGCATTTTAGATTCAGCCTCACGTATTAAGAAGTGCATTTAGGCATTTTTCGAACATTTTTCAACGCATTGATGCACTTTAGTTCGCATTAATTGCACATTTTTGAGCGCATTTGATTTATTTGTGCATTTTTTAGTGCATTCAATGCACTGGTGTACTTTTCAACGCATTTTTTCCAAATGCATACACATTTTCGATTCAGTTAAATATGTAATGATTTGCCCCTCGCATTTCCGTAAGAGAAAAAGAGATAGTCTACACTCCCGCTTCACTTTACTCCATTTTTGAGAACATTTGTATGCTATCTCTTTTTCTCTCACGGAAATGTTACTCAATTTTCGTAAAAAGTGGATCTACTCAAAAACTGAGTTGATCCACTTTTTAACGAAAATTAAGTAAGATTTCCGTGAGAGAAAAAGAGATAGCATACAATTGTACTCAAAAATTGAGTAAAATGAAGCGGGAGTATATAAATGTCTATATTTATGATCCGCATCTAAACGCATTATTGAATGTTATTAGAAAACACGCGATGCTATCTGGAGCTCAAATTGAAATGAAAATATGCTGTTATGCTGTTAACTATTCTGAATATTAAAAGTGATTTTGTTTTAAATTAATAATAAAGAGACCATGGAAACGATTCACACAATTAATCAATTTTAATAACTGGCTAATTATTTCAATCAATTTGGATATTTAAGTAATTATGGATTCATGGTTTTCTTAAATTGTATCAAAATCAGATTTTAGTTTTATCACGTCTTCGAACACTGGCAACAACATATGCTCATTTTAAACGTATCAAAAAACAATCGTATATATTGTTAGTTAAGCGTAAAAATAGGCGACCAAATTGAAGTAAAAACGTGCAGGTCAAGTGAGTTAGCTGCCCAAGTAACATTTTAAGTTTTATAAGCTAACTTTCCCAGCAGTACCTGAAAACGGGCCTATAATTGTAGCTAAAAGCATAACAAAACAAAGTTATTTTAACAGCGTTTACTCAATATTTTCTAACTAAGTCAGCTACTCTGAGCAAGAGCAGCTCATAAACGCATACATACATTAATAAACATACGACTAAATAACATTTCTCCACCAGTTTATTTTGCTTCTTTAGAAATAGCAGATTAATAGCTGTGAAACAGTAGTCTTCTAGACCTACATCATTTTACTTTCAATGAAGCGTTAATTTAGGTAGCTGAGTACAGATAGCTTAGAAGCTGAGAATTCACTGATGATGTAGGATGTAAAACCCAACAAACATCAGTGTCGAAGAACCGCAAATTCGAAGAAGTTATTCAGCTTTGCAAAAGAAAACGCTTCTCCAAATTTGTTTGAACAAACAGTTATTCAGCATTGATGCTTGTTGCGAAGCTTTTGGATGAGTAAAACTTAACTAAAACAGTAACATACATGCCATTATTCATGAGAAATTTAGAATTTAAGATTGGCGATTTCCACGTGTTTCGCAGGATATTATTATTATTAACTGTCGGTGGTAACTGTCACATTTGAGATTGATCAGACGTTTCAAGGATACTGGTGTTTCTAAGACAAAACCCTATAAGAATAGCAGTGTACGCACTCCCTCAACGGTTATAGCAGTGAAGATGCGAATTCGAAGGAATCCTGCTCGGTCGGCGAGGAAAATAGCTTATGAAATAGAAATGAGCCATACATCTATGCAATATATATTGAAACAGGACCTTCACTCAGCGAAATAAAATGTACATATTCATAAGATTGCATTATCAACACTTGTAATCAGGAAAGCTTAAAGACGAACAAGAACGACGTCGGGTAGAACAAAATCCATTTATAAGTCAGTCTTATGAAATTCTAAAGCATCGTTCATAAGTTGAACCTTCTGAAATTCTTAAATTTATTTGCCTAAGTGATTGGACATGGGGCTTTAAAAAAGAAGATTCGCGGATTGACACGCAAGAGTATTGCCAACAGAGTTGCCAGATCGTGGGGGTTGCTTAAGATGCAAGTTAGTCATACCATATTTTTTTCCGGATGAAAAATTGTTTACTTTGGAAGTGTCTCTGAACCATAAATGATCGTATATAAGGAACAAGTCTTCTTGAAATACCAGCTGACAAATGAGGGGTTGACAGTGCTTCTACGGTGATGATTTAAGATGCCATATCGTCAAAAGACAAATTACCCCTGTTGTTCAAATACAGGGGCGTGAAAATAAATAAAGAGTATTATCAACAATCAATATGCAACTAGCGATCTAAAATTGGACCTTCATAAAAAATCAAAAAACTTACAATGTATTTAGTGAAGTTCAAGTCTTTCTACTTTCTACTTTATATTCTTCGGATAGAAGACGCGTTTTAAAATTGTTGTTATTTGAACGCATCGCGTTTTCCGACATTTAATCTCAAATCTCAACCAAATCTTTTTAAATACGTCCAAACACATGTTTTATCAAGTTGCCCAGTTTTCCTAGCATGTATACCCAGACTGAAGCCCAGTTGGTTCAAATTAGGAAAAGATGCATGCCATTCAGAGGAACTGATGAAATATGATAAATTTTGCTTACACCACTGCTAAACAATAGATTGCTTTTGAAAGGCAGTCATGCACTGGAGCTGAATCCTGTTCGCAACAGAAACTTTCCTCTCCAAAACGTTTCTTAGCACAGAAAAGTGCTTTCTGTCAAAATAACACAACAAATCAAAACAAAGGCGCAAATATTTATAGCAAGGTGCTGGTTTCAGGGTGTGCTTGGGACCAAGGAGTTCTACAACAGTGCACCAATTTCAAATCGCTAATTGCATATCGATTGTTGATAATACCATAGAATTACTCTAAGACCAGCAGGTCCCGAACAAATACGATTTTTTTCTTGGCTCAGTCAGTACTAGCACATCGGTCCCAAGCTCGGTCCCAAGCTTAATGATGCGCCCCTTATAATAAACTCACAGGAACACACTCTCAAATATTCTGTCAAAATAATACAGCAAATCAAAACAAAATCGCAAATATGTACATCAAGGTGCTGGCTTCAAGGTGTACTTCGGACCAAGGGGTTCTACAACAGTGAACCAATTTCAAATCGCTAGTTGCATATTGATTGTTGCTAATATGGTCCGCATATAATTTTCAATAGGGCGAGAAATGTCATTCAAGTGTGTTTTCACTTTGCCCTATTTTATCCATCTTCGCACTTAAAACGAAATACCGTGCGCGAAAAACAATAAGCTGCTATGTCGTTTCTAGAAGAAGAAAACTGCAAAATGGTAAAGCAAAGTGAAGTTTACCGTGTGGTGGTTGAAGTACTTGGTTTGCCAGCGGAAGTCACTGAATTTTTGAAGGTAATGAATTACTACACACGTTCTTAGTTTTAATAAAACTTCTACTCAGTGAATCCAACATTTGGTTCCCTACGAATGTCAATAATCTTAACAACATTGTCTATCTACATAGCTATCTAGCTAGATTTATATTTAAGCGTGGCTACAGTTCATCATATCAGGGAACGCCTTAGAAAGGTTGTTGGCGATAGAATAAAAGAGGCTTCAATTTGTGAAGACTGTATTTAGAATTACAAATTCTGTAGTAGCTCTTCGCTATCGCACATCAAATTGCCTGTTAACTTGCACGAATCGTTTCGTAGGAACCTTTGTGTTAACAAATGTACACTAACAAATTTAGGTTCCCTATAATTTTCAATTTTGTCGTAGATCCTTATTAGCAACAAGTTAAGTCTTAAGTAGATACTAATTTATAGGATTAATTTACGATGATGATCATTCAGAAAAATAAAGTATTTAGCACTAGAGTCCCTATATATTTCTAGGGACTCTATTTAGCACTAGTTCATTGTTGTTCTTTTTACTTTTTCTTTTTCGGTGACAATACGGCCCGTCCTTCTCCCGGTCGGTAGATGTGGCTGACGTTTGCAGTCGAATCAACCAGGGTTGGACTAGGCTCGCTGGCCGACGTTGCGCACTCAACAAAGGTGTTGCCGCCGGAAAGGGAATCCCACATCCGTATCACTGAGGAAATAGCCCAACCAGACTGCACCAGCATTCCACGTTTCCAGACAGGATGTCCGTAGGATAACATATTTACAATCAGTGCATCAATGCCAGATATGTGACGCGACAGTAAATAAAAATAGCTTAGATGTGATACCACCACGTCAGAACATGTCTTTGGTTGCCATTTTAGTGCCGATGGCGTAGGCCCACCCATCGCGACCAGATCACATATGCGAGGGGAGGAGTGTATGTTTCTTACATTGACTTGTTATTTAAATCCAATTCTGTTTGTTTTATATTATGGTTTCAATTGAAAACCGAATGTATCGACTAGCGTCAATCGATTTTATTTTCGTTCTATACGTTATATCACAGAGAACAGACACCCAGGCTCGAACATTTTTTTTTCTCGATTTACTGTGTACACTTTTGAAAGCAAACTGTTGGAACCGGTTAGCCTAGGTTTCACCAAACTAAAATTGACAACACCCATCAAATCGCGAGGCGCGCTGGTGGTGCATCAATATATTATGGTTTCAGTTGAAAATCGAATTTATCGACTAGCGACAATCGATTTTACTCTCGTTCTGTACGTTATACCTAATGTCGGAAGTAGTGCGCTGTATCGCGCATCAGATGCGCCGTACAGCGCACTACTTCCGACATTAGGTATAACGTACAGAATTAGAGTAAAATCGATTGTCGCTAGTCGATAAATTCGGTTTTCAACTGAAACCATAATACGATTCACCAAAACTAACGTAAACGAGATTTAATTTTAAAATATCAGTTACAGAAGTTTACACACGGAGAACATCTTGGATGTCTGTTCTCTGTGGTTATACCTGATGTCAGAAGTAGTGCGCTGTATGGCGCATCTGATGCGCTATAAAACGCGCTACTTTCTTCATTAGACACGACGTAGGTACACACTTAGAAAATTTTACAGTATTCGGTAATTTTTTACCGAACTTTCAACAGCTGAACGTTCGGTAATCCGATTTACCGAATTTCGGTGAAATTTTACAGTATTCCGGTACAAAAATTACCGGAACTTGTCAAATTTTACCGAAGTCCGTTAAATCGGATTACCGAACTGTTCAGCTGTTGAAAGTACGGTAAAAAATTACCGAATACTGTAAAATTTTCTAAATGTGTATATCACTTATATCACGTGATATAGACAATCTTGATATCAACATCTATACATGTAGTTTTCACTAAAAACAATGTTCATGGCATTTCATATCAAGATACTCTATATCACATAATATAACTTGTAAAACAATATGTTGCCTTCGAGAAGATGGGTGAAAAGTAAACATCCATTTCAACGTACAGGCGTTGTTCCACTTTGTGGGTTAGTCCATTAATCTCCAAGGTGGGTGAAAAAACATCCATTTCTGAGTGCTTTGATTCTTTCGTGATTGCCATAAAAAAATCAAACCAAACTTTGATTGACATTTCAAAAGCAAAACAAACAACAATGGTAAGTGAACACCAAGATTTTGGATCGAGCAGTAAAACATCTGATGAAACTGAGCGTATCAAGTGCTGGATTTGCCCAGCGAAGTTCTTCGATAATGAGCAACGTTATCAGGATCATACTGAAGTAAGTAAAAGAAAAGCAAAAGAGTAAAGTACATTATTTACCCATAAGACTAAAGCAGGAAGCATTAAATTTTCCTTTAACCGCATAAAGCAAGAATAATTGTTGTTTGAATTGACACAGTTTATTTTCTCTATAGAAAATTCACCAAGGATTTCGCTTCCGGTGTGAAGAATGTCCAGACGAGGTACTCTTCGTCAATATCGCCGACGCTCGAAATCACGTGGACGACAAACATGACATCAACCTCCAAAAATGCCCCATGTGCGAGCGCTCTTACAACGAGTACAACTTGAGAGGACATATCACCGAAGTTCACGGCGAGACTCGTCGTTATGAGTGCAGTCTTTGTGATGATCGTAAATCATTTGATGATCCCGATTCCTACGAACGGCATATTCATGTAAGTACCACTTCCTAGGACTGACATTTGTTGATTTTCATTGTTACAAGAATTCCAGGACCAACATCGAGGCTTCCGGGTCAAGTGTCCCATCTGTCATCGGATGTTGAAAAGCAAACTGAAACCACACATCGACTACATCCACTCGGAGGGGATGCCCAAATGTTACATTTGTGGCAAGGAGTACAGCAACAAGTATAAACTCATGCGGCACATGAAGTGCCACACGGATCCGAAGGAGCCGGGTGCCACCGTTCGGTGCGAACGGTGCGACGAAACGTTTGAAAGTGTCGCCAAGCTCAATTATCATAAGGCAAAGCATCAGACGAAAATATTTCAGTGCGACAAGTGCTCGAAGATGTTCTATCGCAATGCTGCTCTGGTGCAGCATCAGAAGGTTCACGAGGAAAGGCGAGACGAGTATTGCTGCGGGCTATGTCAAGGAACATTCAGTGCCGATACCGCGTATCGGAAGCACATGGAGACTCACGAGAAATCTAAGGAATCGGGTGAGCAACTTGACTGTGAACAAACGAACTCAAATCGTGAGACTATTTCCGAACACAACGACTGAAAACATAAACTGTTGTATGTATTGGAAGCCCGGGAAGAAATTGTAATGTCAATTGTACATACTTCGGAAATTTTTTGGGGAGTATGTGATGTATCACTTTC
The DNA here is from genome assembly GCA_034211315.2 of Aedes japonicus. Classification (NCBI taxonomy): domain Eukaryota; kingdom Metazoa; phylum Arthropoda; class Insecta; order Diptera; family Culicidae; genus Aedes; species Aedes japonicus. Next base: position 20,439 of record JASCZW010012299.1, read on the forward strand.
CAAACCCGTTAAAAGTGTGCCTTAGACCATGTTTGATATTCACCTCAATTTTACCCTAAACTTGCACTGAATGCATCGTAAGATGTTCTTCGTATCGGGTCTTTCCTTTGACAACAGCACTGCAAACCGAGCAGGTCATCTTCTGGTGAACGTACTTGCCTTTCATGTGGTAGTACAGGCCGGCATTAGTGGCGAATTTCCTATCGCATTCCTTGCAATCATAATTCTTCTCCAGCACTCGATACGGATCGTGTATTTTCTGGTGAGCGAGGAGGACGTAGTTATGCTTGAATCTTCTGTCGCATAGCTCGCAGGCGAATTTTCCGGACGTTCCGGGAATCATACGTCTGTTGGGTTGACCTACATTCTTCAGATGCGACTTGATATGAAGGTCGAGGCCTACTTTTCGTTTGAAAACTCTCCCGCATTCTTCGCAGATGAATTTTCCAACCGACTCATGTGTCGTCAAGTGCTGCCGCAGATCGGTTGCCAAGTGGAATTGTTTTGGGCAGTGGGGACATTTCTCCGTGGGTTCGGTGTGCGATTTGAGCTGTAAGTTATGAGCAATAAAGATTTAATTTTTCAATGAACCTCTTGCCCCGGCCAACATACCCTATGGTAACGCATCTGATTTCGGTTTGTCAAACTAAGTCCGCAAATGTCGCAAATGACTGGATTCGCCTTGTGTATCTTGGCCACGTGATTCTGGAGCAGCGTTCGATTTCGGAATGATTTCGAACAATACTGGCATCGAGATTGCACGAGCTGCTGCACCTTGGCAGCCTTTTCCCGCGCTTTGCCACCCACTTTGCACTGCACTCCGGTGTGCACGACCATGTGCTTCCGGTTACGGAAGGTTTTCCCACAATCAGGACATCGAAGGTGACGACCGTCGTGATCTCGCTAAAAAAAATCCATGATTAATCTAACTTCACAATAGGTACGGTTGTCGACTTACATGAATATGGGTCCAGTATGCATTCTCGTCATAGCCCTTGTGATCATCGCACAAAATGCAAGTGTTTATCTTTTCCATTGCTCTCTTTTCCTGATATGATGATTCTCTATGGTCTTCTAAAATCTAAAAAAATATACAATTTAAATCTTTTGCTACCCGTCTTACGACAACCGGAACAACCACCGTACTTGATGACTATCTAGGTGCCTAATCATTCCTTCCTTCGATACGAACTTCTGTCTACATTCCAAGCATTCGAACAAAAGCCGTCCCATACAGATCTTTTCGTGATCCAACTTCTCGCCCGTACCATAGCCCTCCAAGCAAATGACACAGACATGACTAAACCCGGCATGTTCGCTTTGCATATGATCCTCAAACTGGTTCACGCCCTTGAAGAACATTCGACAGATGGGACATCGATTGACCTTTTCCTCGGGATGGCATTTTCGCATGTGGTCCGCTAAAGATCTCCTAGTTGTGGTTCGTTCGTCACAAAGTTTACATTTCTCTTTCAACTTGCCATTCTCTGGGGGTTGATTGTCTACCATAGTTGGGCTAATAACTTCTTCCGCGGTCGTTGCACCGTCGTCGATTTTTAATACAGTCGATTCAGATTTAATGCTAATATCATCGCTTGCGTGTTCAATGCTGAATTCTTCTTCGAAATGAGAATTGCTTTGGGTATCAAATTTAGAAGAGGAATCATCACTGTCACTGGATAGATCTCGCTCAAAATCTTTTGTAAATAGATCCGTTAGACATCGCACGCAGAGGCGATACTGCACCATCAATTTCACGTCAATCTGAGAAGTAAACATTATTTGAATATTTCGATCTTACAGCTGTAAGCATTACATGAATTTACCGGAGTTAGATTCGAATCTAATCTGTTACAAATTGTACATTCCATTTCGAAAGGTAAACTAGAAAAGTAGGCAACAGAAAACTGAATATTCTAACGACTCCAATGTTTACAAACAGTGTTTTCCTTTTTCAATACACATTCAATTTTTACATGTGTTGATGCTGCAACTTCAACTCACAGCATTTACTTCATACAGTCCCGTTTCATTTTACTCAATTTTTGAGTACAATTGTATACTATCTCTTTTTCTCTCACGGAAATGTTACTCAATAGGAGGTTTTAATTTAAAAAACAGTTTTTTTTCCATTTGTATCGATGATGGGTGTTCTTCCTAGCACAAAAATATTTTTTTATGAATCTCAACTATTTTTTCTCGATTTTTAAACAAGAAAAATCTAATCATTTTTATTTTCACAAACCGACATGCAGTTTCACAAAGTGACATTTACTTTCAGTAACAGGGGGCTTCCGGCACTTAATTATCAGTCACAGGGGCTCCCAATATGACATAAATGTCAACTCTAGACAAAATCGTCAAAAGGTCGAAAGGAACAATTGTAAACAATGTCTTAAAACATAAATTTCCTGGAAATTCCAGGTTGCTAACATCTATATCCACTACCGATGGGAAGGTAATAACTCCCTCTATCTGTTTCTGGTGCTATTTTGGTTGTAGAAGCAAGCAGATCCCAGAAAAATACGCTAGAGATCATTGTTTACAAATGTTACTTTCGACCTTTTGACTATTTTGTCTAGAACTTATGTATGCTAGAAATCAATGGTTGGTTCGTTGATTGTTGACTGTTTTTTGTAGCGTGTTTCATGGTGAAATAGGATGATGTTGTCTTGCAATCAAAATGTTTTCATAACATTTTGAAATTATTTTTTTCAATAGTTAAGCTCGTCAAAATTAAAAAATAAATTAACTGCCGGTATATTATTATATTTGCTATCGAACAATGTTATAATCCACATACCCCTATGTTGTGACCTGACCGTTATACTATACTATCATAAACTATGGAAAAAGATCCGTAGGGCAGTTCGGAATAATCCTGGGTCCCTTTGCGTTATCTGGCAGAAAATGTTCTCTGCACCGTATAGTACAGCTCCACGAATTTTTCGGCGTGAAATTTTGCAGTCATACCATGCCAGCATACACCCTAACAGGATCCTGAAACAGAACCTGGTTGCCAAACGCCGTGCAGGAATGCTGTATGAGCAAGTTCTGATGGAATGCAACGGATACATTTTGATGCTCGATAAAAAAAGCGTACATCAACATCAACGCTGTTTGAATTTGAATATATATACTTAAACATCAACGTAAACCCTGGATGCAGTACGGTAACTGTAACGGGTGTAACACTTTTAACAGGCCAGTTTTCACATGTCCGATATTGTCAGCTTAGAGAAAAATAAGCATTTGGTGTCAAAGTTTACAATCGGAATGGACTACCGTCACTGACAGCTAATACAGTGAAGTTTCCAAGCACAAATTGATAACTCGAACATGAAAGCCATATTCTCATGGCGAAATAAAATGTAACAGAGAACAAAATCAATTAGGATTTTTTTTAACCATCACATCATTTCCAATTAAGAAAAAAGGTCAAGGCTGTGTTTGCTAATTCTTAATATTTTTTAGCAACATCCATCAACTTCAAAACAGCTTGAAAAGCCATTCATTTCAATAATTCCATTTACTTTGCAATAAAAACTTGTGATGATGTTGTTTTTGAGAAGGAAATAATTTCTCATCACCATGAGGCTCTAGGAGTAGACAGCATTTTTTTGCTAGAACAAAGTTGTGAAGAGAAAGTATTGATAGTTCCGTTAGCTCACGGCATGCTGTGAAAATTGAATAGAAGTAGTTTTAAAATTGAGCGGAGGGCATTGTGAGGTAGTATTCCGAACAGGAAACACAGACTTTTGCCAAGCATCCCCATGGGGTAGGTCATGCATGATCGAACATACCACCTTGACTGGCAAAATCTGTGCACTTGATCGTGCTCATATACTACCGATAGCTTTTTAATAGTTCTAACGAACTGTCTACTTGTACTCCCCAAATCCCCACATGGAGAGAAAGCTATTCCTGCTCCTTTGGGTTTATCTTTGGCATATGACTTCTGTAAACCCTAAAGGTCTCCCATGTCAATGCGTTGTGTTGGTTTGTTTACCGTCACAAGTGAGGAGGTTTTCGCATAGCTTGCTGCAAGTTTTTATTACGTTTCACGCTAAGTTGATTATATTCAAATCAGATGATTATACCCAAATCGAAAGGTAAATTTATATACACTTAAAATCGTTCAAACCATTGAACATTTCCTTCACACACTTCTCTCTATTCTACACCCTATAAACCCTATTGTCAAAAATTCCGCTTAGTAATATTGAAGAAAATTCCGCAACCTCTTTACTTTTTTAGGTCAATACTGGCCTATACCCTGGATTGCTGAAAAAAATATTCAGGTGTCTGTTGGATTTAATCCAACGGGGGAAATTTTTCCGAAATTTATGGATTCTGTCTCGAAAACGAAACGAAGTCGCTTTCAGATCCGGTTGTACTTGTATCGGAGAACAAGCCGACAAAGAATATAATTTTCCTGAAGAAAAATACATAAATTTCTCCTAAAATTATTTAATGAGTAATACTAAATAAGGAGTGTATCGAAAAGTAGTTATAAACATTCGATGCGTTATTACGCATAAACTACTGTATATATTTTTAGCGTGTAAGCGCCATTTGCTTTGTTTACATGTCAAAAATGATTATTCGGTTCATTCATTTCCGTTGATAAAGTTGTATTCAAAATGTCGCGAATTGAATTTGAGACTAAAAAGAAAATTCTGCACACTTGGTGCACCGAAAAGGGTGTTACTTACAACCAGATTGCGAAAAGAGTAAATGTTCACCCGGCAAGTGTAAAACGCATCATCGAAAAGTTTGGTAAGGAGTGCTCCCTCAAGGATTTACTTCAAGAAGTGGCTGGAAACCCGGCTCCAGCAACCCTGATTTGGACCAAAAAGTTGTGGATTATATTCAACGGAACAAATCTGCCTCTACCGCGATCTCAGCCAAGAAGTTCAGGACCAGCATCGAATGATTCAACGAATCAAGCGCAGGAATGACTTGAAGACGTACAAAAAGCAGAAAGTGCCCAAACAAACTCCGGAACAAAAGTCTCGTGCCAAAACCAGGGCTCGAAAGCTGTACAGCTGCATTTTGGACAATGTCGACCAGTGCATTTTGATGGATGACGAAACATACGTTAAAGAAGATTCAAGAACGCTACCGGGGCCGCAGTTTTATACTAAATCTGTTGGGGAACGGTGCCAACCGCAGATACGACTGTTGCGATGGAGAAATTCGGTCAGAAGGTGCTCATTTGGCAAGTTATTTGCACATGTGGCTTGCGTTCTTCAATTTTCTATACAAAAGGAACTATAAATGCTGAGATTTATCAAAAGGAATGTTTGAAGAACAGGTTGCTACCATTGTATAGAAAGCACCAGTCCCTCCTCTCTTCTGGCCAGATTTGCATCGGCACATTACGCCAAATCCACTCTACAGTGGCTGACGGAGAATAACATCAAGTTCGTAGAAAAAGACATCAACCCACCAAACTGTCCCCAGTTGCGACCGATCGAACGCTATTGGGCAATAGTCAAGCGTATATTTAAGAAGGATGGTACAGTGTCCCAAAACATGACCGATTTTAAGAAAAATTGGGCAGCGGCATCCAGGAAGTGCACAAAGGTCACTGTGCAGAATTTGATGGCAGGTGTCAAATCAAAGGTACGGGCATTCTACAGAAATGAACATGATGACTAGTTTTTCCGTTTGGATCTTTTGTAAACATGTTAAGCTATAATAAACTGAAATAGTATGTTAATTTTAACCATGTTTTCATGCCTATTTTATTATTTGGAAGTTTATAACTACTTTTTCTAAATACACTCCTTGCAGTTAATTACGCGAACATAGTAATCGCGTGAAAAGGGGCTCGTAAACCCTATCACTAACGTTGTTATGGCTTGTAATGTCTACTCACGCCAGCGAGTTCCCTTAGCGTTTATTGTCCTTATCGTGAGCAGAGACAAGTTTGGTGGCAGGTCCTAGCAGTTTTTTAAGGCAAATATTACTTTACGTATTATAAAAGAAATGCTTCCAAAATTGCTTACCGGTATGGGAAGAATAGGTGGATTTGGTGAAGCTGCGGTGGAATGAGACTGTTCGTGTAGGCTACCTAGCATAAGTTCGTTTTAATATCCAATTCAATTATTTTAATCTAGGCGAATCTTACCGAGTTTGTATATATTGGCAGTTAACTATGTTGGATGATAAATTATCACTAAGATTAAGCGCATGTAATTTAAATAAAGTTGCACTCAGCTCTAAATGTGATAACTTCACTATAGGATCTGCGTGTGTTGTTTTGTATTGTATTGACTCACTTTGTATTGACTTGCTTGCATACCTATCACAGACGATTGTTCACCGTTGTGTTGTTGTCATTAGCTATAAAGACCTCGGTGAAAGATGTGCGCGCTGACCTAAGCCAACAGGACGGACCATGGACGGACTTAACGCGAACTGGTGGCTGCTGGTTATTTGCCTTCAGTGTTGCAAACTATGAGGGTTATTCCGAGAGTCGTTGCACTCAGTGTAGTGACCATTCGGTTATTACACTTCTTTAATTGCAACGTATTGTAGTTACGAGTTCACTAATTGCAACGTGTTGCAATTGAAAAGCAATAAACCGTCATATGGAAATGTCGAGCAGTAATCTGTCATTTAATCTGCAAGGGTAAACGAGTTTTCGACAGTCGATTTGGCGCTATTGCAATGAACGAATGGTCAAGTTTTGCGTTGTTAGATGGGTGGAAAACTAGCGAATAGCAGAACGAGCTCTTAGACATGCTTTCCATCAAGCAAGTAAGCAAAGGCACAACAATCAATATGCATTGGTTCACCGTTGTAGAACCCCTTAGTCCGAAGTGCACCTTGAAGCCAACACCTTGCTGTGATGTTTGCGCCTTTGTTTTGCTTTGCTGTGTTATTGAGTGAGAATAATTGAGAGTGTGTTCGTGTGAGTTCATTATTAGGGGCGTATTTTGTTACCGTGTTCTGTATCGGTCGCTGCTAAAGTTCGATCAACAATAAAAGGGCCCATCAACATTTGTAAACAAACACTTCAGAGTCTTTTTCTCGCAAGCCGTTGGCTGTAGACGCAAACCCACAGAATCGTCGTGTAGCGGAAACTTCCCCTACATGATGATAGTATTGGTTTGCGTGGTGGCTCACGCTTTATGAGGAAATAGATCACGTGCACGAAGGCGTCATCAATGCAGTTTTGACAGTTCAGGGAGCTTGTTTATATGGACTTAGAATATTATCTTTAAGATCGGTTTGAGATTATGTGCTCAGAATTTGTTGCGATTGAAGCAACTTGCCGGAAAACAGACACATTGGCTTATTTTTACATCATTTCCTGAATCTAATCGTACAGAATCCGGAAAAAGCCAATTAAAAATTTGTTTGAGCGGTTCAAATTCTACGCCTCTAACAACTGTCAAAAAAGTGAGGTTAATAGATTCGGTGCAATGATCTATAGGTTCAGAAGTGTTTGTTTACAAATGTTGATGAGGCCATTTTCTATTGTTAATCCAGGAGTGCTCTATCGACAGTTTGACAGATTCGGTGATCGTTATTAACACAGTCAATTGCGATGGCTCTTCTTCGGATTCTGAGTTCTCCCTGAAGGGCTTCAGATCGTCATGTTAGGCATTATTTTCGATTGTTCATGTTTGCCTTATGTTTTTTTCAGACAAATTTCAGCAATGAAACTCATAAGGCATCCCGAATAAGCAAGTATTTTAAAGGTATTATACTCATTTATCGTTTCATAATTGTTCAAGTTATCATCCAACAATTATAAACTGAAGATAAAATGTATCATATCGATGATTTATGTTATGGTAAATCACAAGATCTTACCATAACATTAATAGGTTGTTAAGTATCGTTACCATACAAAAATGACTTTTTTCTAGAACGAAATTTCCGACGTATTATACGGTAAATAATATGTGAATAATATTTTTTCGCAGTTTTACTTTAGGTGGTATCGTTCAATTCTGGTTATATCATAAGATATTTTTTCAGCCATTACGATATACGTTAACATAATTTAATAATAAAGGCAATATAAAAAGATAATAGATATCGTTACAGTATAGTACTATTATAGGAGCATTTCAATCATGATGATATCTGCTACAATCATGATACAATAATCAATAATACATTTCCGTTTTTTGTCCCAATCCAAGTAAATAAAAACACACCTTTGATAGTTGACATTTGTTTTATAAAAAGCTTTCGTTGTGAAATGTATAGAAATTGAGGGCCTATAATTAAAAAATACCTGCAAAGTAAATCCAAACCAAGGTAAAGGTAATCCAACAAAAAATACCTTGATTTATAGAACATTAGGCAAACTAGGATATTATTTTTAAGGATGATTACCACGAAGCATCTCAAAAAGCACGACATCTTCCTCAGCAATACTTTGACCATTTTAAAATACTAGTAGTCCGCTGGCAATATAACTTTTGGGCACTAAAATTTTACCAATATACGCAATGTGATATTGATTTGCGGCAGTTCTGTTTGTGGTTTTGAGCAGCTTTATGGGTATTA